>JBBPSL010000081.1:22545-44547 GCA_038093555.1 Butyriboletus appendiculatus
CGTCGGTGTGGAGGGTACGTTAGATCATAGCCAGCAAGATAGAGCAAGTTCTGGAACTGAGAGTGACAAAAGTTGAAGCCACATAAGCCGTTATTTCCCTAGGGTCTTGTCAGCTGGGCGGAAATCGTATGGCCATAGAAAAGAACGCACGATGTAGTAGAGACAGAAAGCCCAAGGCTCTCTACGAGATGTCATCCATGTCGCATCTGTCCTCCCAGACTCGGCGGGCTCACCCGAGTCGCAGCTACCCCCATTCTTGCCAGGAGATTCAAGGCCGGAACGCTTGGATGGCTCTAGCTGCTCGCCGTCGAGTGTGCTCATGTCTGCCCGATACAACTCTGTGAGCACCTTACCTCATCGTTCTTATCCCGGCGTCTAAAGCGCCATTAATTGGAGCAACCATTGGTACCTACTCTGATGACAGTTGGACACGCTGCGGGGCTTCCCCGCTACACCCCGTCCAGAGAGGGACGTTGAACATTGAACATTGAACATTGAACCGTCATTACCACCGCAACAACAGACTGAATTGATCGTTTGTGCCACATCCCTCACCTGCAAGAAGGTTGATCACGGTGCTTAGAGGCTCCCACTACCATTGCGATCTGAACGTTGCAGGTCTCACATCGATTGTACTTCCGTTGTATCATGCGTAACCTACCATCGACTCTAACACGGACTCCCTTTTAGCATGTTCCATTCTCGCACGTTGGTGAGGATACTTACCGCTTCTGCATACAATACTACACGATCTGGTTCGTGGATGAAAAAAAAAAAAACAAGCGATTGGCCCATTTTAGGTAAACGTCTCCACACGCTCTGAGATAAGTAGCGAATGTAATATTGTCTGGAAAGGACAGTAATGGGGCCTCATCGCTGCAGTCGAGATGTGACGAACATTCGAAAATGTCGGGATAGGGACTGCATGTGGCAAGGAGGGCAGGTTTCGGCGCTGTTGAGAATAAGAAGGCGTGTTTCTTGCGCACCACCAGTAAACCGAAACACCCCGTTTTTTCACTCTTCGAACCCCACGATTCTGTACCATTGGTGAGAATGTCGTCGATGAATACCGGTGCGTAGCAGTTCTGAGCAGTGATTGTGCGATGTTGACACTTCGGCAAGACCCAACATTAGTACTGGAGACCGGCAGCCTTGTATACGCAGCTCCGTTCCACCCCGACGGAAAGCATGTTTTATGCGGGAATAACGATGGGATTCGACGATGGCGACTCTCAGATGGTGAAGTTGTCGGAAAGCAAACACGAATGATCGTACTCGCCATTTCGGTGTCAAGGGATCACAAATGGATAGCTTGTGGGACTGACGAGAAGGGGGCAAGCGTGTGGGACGGAGAGATGGAAGAAAAGGTCATCAGTGTGGAGGGCGAAAACAACGTGTGGGCGGTGGACGTCTCCTCAGATTCAGCCAGGTTTGCCACCGGGACTAACGAAGATGCGAGCATTTGGAGTATCACAAGCGGGCAGCGACTCGTTGGCCCACTCAAACATGACAATCTTGTCAATGGAATTCGATTCTCTCCGAGTGGCGATCAAATTGCCACTGCCTGCTTCGAGAAGTCCATCCAAATTTTCGACAGTCACACTGGCCACAAGCTCGTCACCATCGACTCTGTCATACCTGCAGCGGTCCCGATCACTCCAATTGCGTGGTCAAGCGATGGTCAGCAAGTTTTTGCTGCATCTTATGACAACAAAATCAAGGCATTTGATGCCTCCACTGGGACCCGACGTGCTGAATCACAAAAGCTTCATGACGGCAGCAACGACGTCCACTCTATCGCCCTAGCTGCGAATGGCAAATTCATCGCTACCTATGCAGACCATTCTATCTCACTCCTGGACACATTATCACTGGCTCGCATTCGTCCTGTCATTGATATTGAGGTCGGTGAGCGGATAAAATCAGTCGCCATATCACCAGACAGTAGCTACCTTGCGACGGGACGATTTCACGGGAAAATCGCCATTCGTGATCTCGGCACAATTCTCCCAGAGTTGTACGGTCCATTCAATGTAAGTACTTGTGCCTTTAAACTCCTTCCATGTCGAATAAACCTGTTCTTTCTCCCACATCGACAAAATATGTAGGTTTCTCCTCGCGACGACGTTCAACTGGATGAGCAGCCGGGCGATGGCAAAGTATCTAGCTCCACCCCAGTAGGATCTCGTCATTCTGTCACCAAAATATTTATGCTGACTGTCATCGTGTACGTACAACAGGAAGGTCCTGGGGAATCCAGTCGAGGTCAATCCAAGCAACGCCACCGTGACAAAGGCGACAATAGTGATCTCCTCGAGGTATCAGTTCGTTTCTTTCCCGCTCGCACCCAGTTCTCACGATACCATAGCGCGAGGTGTCGTCGACGCCCGCTCAATTCAACTACGACGACTCGGAGGTTGGTGATCACTTTAGTCTCTTCTCGCTTCCGTGTTGACACTGCTAAAGTCATTGTCCCCGGCATCCTCTGCTGATGGCAGGGAGGATGAATTACCACCAGCTGGCTCATCTCATCCTGTTTCTCAACCATCGGATTGTCCACCAGTGACATCCCCTGCAGAGGCACATGCAGACGAAAATCCCGACACCGTCGAATCACCCCGGCGCCGCTCCATATTTAGAAAGTGGCTAGAGAGGAAGAGTAATAGGGACCCCACTCCACCCAAGCCTCGTCGACTTTCCGGAAAGTTGAGCGAGCCCACCGATCCCCGATCGCCTCCCGACTCGCCAGAAAGAGTCAGTGCTACAAAAGGACCTTCGTGGATGGCTGCAGCTCGACGCAGGCCAGTGAGCACCCTTCCTTGATAGATAGATGATCAGATGTAGTCTGTCTAACATATCATATCATTCTAGCGAACAGTCGCGACATCGTGGGAAGAGCCCGAGGTTCGTCGTGTCTCCAGTTTGTGTGCAGGGAGTCATCACACTTTACAGGATAAATCAACTGCCAAGACTACTGCTCCCAAGCATCCAAAGAAGGACGCCTCGCGCGGTGGACAAGATTCTGCGGGCGCGATCGAAGCCGGCCCAGTTTGTTTTATCTTGTCGAACTCATCACGACAACTCACATTTCGTTAGGCACAACAAGAGAATAATCCATCTCAACCCTTGGCCGCGAGAGTCAATGTACGAACGGTGCGTGTCACCTTTAGTTTACATTCTTACACTCACAGTGCCACATCAGCGAGGACCAGGCGACGCTATCATTGCATTCAGGATACCCTCATGGATGGTGTGTGGTAGCTCAGGTACAGAAGATGGGACACATGCATAACTCGATGCGATACACGTAGCTGGATCATGAATATCTGGACATTTCTTGCAGTCTGTGTTACTTCGTAGCATTAATTTGAGTCCTGATGGCCTGATGATCGGGCTCGCCAGAATATTCACTCGTCCGTCCTTCATTACATCTATACACACGAGAGTTGGGTTCGTGCATCGTTGATGACTTCCAGACGTTCCTTCGCCTCCGCACGATTCTGTTTCCATCGGACGTCGCATTCGGAGGCTTGGTGTTCTGATGTAGCTTATCTTGGCAGGACGAGGTCCGACACAGATGAGAAGGCGGGTCTGCCAGCCGCAGTAGTTAGCGGTCCTATAACAGTGGTACGTATGGCTACAGACGACGGATATCCTCAAACCAACCCATGAACCGTCTCGCCACACTACGGCGGCGGCGGCGGCGGCACAGCATGAGAACCCCAAGGACCTCCCCTCTAGCGTCCCTACATCCTCCGCGTCCGCGTCCTCCACGATCGAATACAGGATCTCCATCTTGGTTGTAGGTGCCCGAACCCGATGCATCACGCTGGCTATGCTCAAGGGAGGACTGGCTCCGGAAGCCTGTTATGCCATAACCATTCGGTAGTCCATGGTGGGAGTCCCCTTATTTCCACATGCACCAGGCACGTGGTTCGACACCGCTGCTGATGATCCTGCGGGTACTAGTGTACCTCCTACTGTTGCGTATGACCCCTTTGGTTGGGGTCTGTTCGCGAAGCCAGCGTTGCGTCCTCGGTTGGGGTTCGCCATAATAGCGACAGGTGCAGATGGTCGCCTACGCCCGTAGTGAGCATCGCAATCTACTCCGAATGTGGAGATGTATATGTGCCTTTGGGGAGCTGGTCGGAAGCCAACTGCAGCTGGCTGTCCAGGATAGCAGGGTATGGCCCAGCACGAGGTTTGAAGAGCACGTTCGGACGCGATGGGGGCGCCGACGCCGGATGCGTTGAAGCTATGAGCTGTGGACTACTCAAATTCAAACATGAATTGAACTGCACCATCGATCCGCGGTACTGAGAGCATCTAGTAAAGTATTCAGGAACAAAATGTGGCAATAACTGCTCAAGTACCTATCGCCAAGAGTGACTCCTACTATCAAAGGAACCCAGACAATGCCCATTGATTTCGAGTCGAGTCCGATGACGACACCTTTCACGGGCAACGATACTCCTCCGGAATCCTGCAACCATCGTCACGCGATCGCCAAGTGCAAAGTGTTGACGCAGGTTTAAGAACAGCAGGTCGTGGAATGTTCTTGACCATCACTTTTTTGATCGCTGCCGACAATTTGTTCTTGTTGATGCCGTCTATGTACATTTCAATTTCTCCACAGTTTGTTTCGTGAGCTGATCAGAAGAGAGAGAGAGACTGGCTCGAATTCGCGGACGCCCTTCAATTCAAGCCAGGTTTTGACATCCTTGACGCGAGCATCGGCGTTTTCGGTGAAAATGTCAGATCGGCGCGAGTCACATCTGAAGGACGCCTTAGTCAGTGAACTATGAGAGGTGAGTTAAGAAAGGATATTTACCGTCTGCGTTGTAATCAAGCACTCTGAATACTTCAGCGAATTTCTCCTGAGAACGTACACAGTGAGTAAAGCAGATTGAATCTTGGCATGGGAGGTATCACGAGGTATCACCTTGTACTCCCGAATCAAATCAATTGTCGTCCCTCCTTCCGAGAATAGTCAATTACCTTCGTCGCCTCAAACTTGAGGCTGAGGTCCAAATTGTGCTTCGAGGAGTTAACACCATGAAACTAGACGTAATCTTGGACAGCGCTCGGCCGGAAATACGGAGCATGTTGGCAGCTTTGAAGGAGGGGGTAGTACTGCTGGGAAACGCGATTCTACGCAACCGCTCTGAGATTGTCGTTCTCCGTTTTATCCGATGGGAAAACTATTTGCGACCTGTTACGTCAAAAAAACTGAACGATGGTCCATTGTCGCGTACAGCAAGAATGACAGATAAGAGTCTCGTTGGTAGTGCTTGCCACTTGGGCTGCGACTCCATATGCGTGTTCCCAAAGGAAGAAAATCTTGCAGCCGTCTGGAAACTCCTCGGACACCGGTGGTGGGTCCTTCTCGAGGAAACGCGGATCTTCAGAGGCCACTTGTGAGATCATCATTTGAACCGCCTGTTCGATATCCTTGCCTGCACCTTCATAGTCCTTGACAAAGACTCCTGCCTCTAGGCGTTTCATGCCTGTTGTGCAAATGAGGGTCATAATCTAGTCCGTATAGAGGATGCTCACCTTTCAACGGTTGTACGCGAACGAGCACGTCTACATCGCCATTGATAACTCCACGCTTTTTCGAATACATCTGCTCAATCCGCGCCGCCTTCATCTTCCAATGGCAAAGACCTTGCGGTGAATGTGGGTTTGCGATGATCATCGGCGCACTCCCTGGTATGATCACCACCTCCTCGTATTCGAACAACGAATCCGAAACAGCAACAACACGTCCTCCTTGCAGGAAAGGCTATCCGACAAAAGAACGTTTTCCCACCATCTCCTTGGTAATTTCCTCCGACTTGCGATTCTCGTGCGGGTTCTGGATGTGCACTATCATCAACTTAGTACGGCTCTCTGATCCATGAACGGTCACGCCATGGGGTCCTAACGAAGCCATGCATGGTAGCGTGTCGAGAGATGGTAATCCGGCGAGTGCCTCTGCACCGAGAAAAATGCCGCCGCACAAACCAGGGACGAGATGACGGCCATCAAGGGTAGGAAGGTCGAAAGATTCCATCACACAGGTGCAACGATAAATGGGGGGAAGAAGTTTGGTAGAGAGGATGGTACACAGTCGGCTCTTCAGGACTACCCGAGAATTTAGTGCTGGTTCCGAAGGTGTTGCGTCGTTTCTCCTCGGCAGTTAGGCATTGTTCGCGAGCTAGGAATGGCGGGGAACTGATATGGACGCGCGCAGATGAAAAGAGGAAAGTACGCACATGTCACAACTCTGAGCAACCTATCTTCATCGATAAAGGGGATTTTGACGACTGCCTCCCACTTTTACTTTCTCCAGTTTAGATCTTGCTCAAACTACAGCGGATAAAAATCCAGGATGAGAGAGCTAAATACAACAATGTATGGAGTCTTGAAAAGTATGAGTCCGGGGGGTCCCGGTTCCTGAACATCGACGACGAGGCGCGGATGCGGCGAAAGGTGGGGTGGAGATGAGACACTACCAGCTTTTTTTATCTGCATCGACGCTGCGTGAGCACAACTGCTCGAGCTCCGGAGACATGTAGGAAGCACGAGACCGGCCTGCCTGCGCACACGTACGTTCGACTAGAGTTTGACTGTGCGCTTTACAGGAACATGTTGGATTTTGTGCGGGGTATGTCGCATGTTGGTTTAATGCCTCGTCGCTGCAGTCGAGACATGACGAGCATTCACAAATGCCGGGATAGAACTACATGCGCCAAGGAGGGCAGGTTTCTGCGATGTTGAAGGCTCGCCTGGCCGTCGCAACGAGATCCGAGTAAGAATAAGCGCCAGGGACACGAGGCACCACTGTGAACAGACCATATTGAGAATAAGAAGACGTGTTTCTTGCGCACCACCAGTAAACCGAAACACCTCATTTTTTTCACTCCTCGAACCCCACGACTGTGTACCATTGGTGAGAATGTCGTCGACAAATACCGGTGTGTAGCAGTTCTGAGCGATTATTGTGCGACGTTGACAATTTGGTGAGACCCAACTTTAGTACTTGAGACCGGCAGCTATGTATACGCAGTTGCGTTCCACCCCGACGGAAAGCATGTTTTAGGTGGGAATAAGGATGGGATTCGACGATGGCGACTTTCAGACGGTGAAGAAGTCGGGATGCAAATGAGAACGGCCGTATTCGCCATTTCGGTGTCAAGGGATCACAAATGGATAGTTTGTGGGACTTATGAGAAGGGGGCAAGTGTGTGGGACGGGGAGATGGAAAAAAAGGTCATCAACGTGGAGGGCAAAAACACGGCGTGGGCAGTGGACGTCTCTCCAGATTCCACTAGGTTCACCACCGGGACTGACAAAGGTGCGAACATTTGGAGTATCACAAGCAGGCGGCGACTCGTTGGCCCACTCAAGCATGACGATCGTGTCACTGGGATTCGATTCTCTCCGAGTGGCGACCGAATCGCTACTGCCAGCTACCGGAAGGTCCACATTTTCGACAGTCACACTGGCCACAAGCTCGTCACCATCGACTCCTCTGTCATAGTACCTGCAGTGGTCCCGATCACTCCAATTGCGTGGTCAAGCGATGGTCAGCAAGTTTTTACTACGTCACACGACAACAAAATCAGGGCATTTGACGCCTCCACTGGGACCCGACGTGCTGAATCACAAAAGCTTCATGACGGCAACTACAGCGTCCATTCTATCGCCCTAGCTGCGAATGGCAAATTCATTGCTACCTATGCAGACCAGTCCATTTGGCTCCTGGACACATCGACACTGGCTTGCATTCAAAGCCCTGTCATCGAGGACGGCGAGCGGTTGTGGTCAGTCGCCATATCGCCAGACAGTAGCTACCTGGCGACTGGACAAGTTGACGGGAAAATTGCCATTCGTGATCTCGGCACAATTCTCCCAGAGTTATATGATCCATTCAATGTAAGTACTTGCGCCGTTAAATTCCTTGCATGTCGAATAAGCCCTGTTCCATCTCCCATATTGACAGAATATGTAGGTTTCTACTCGTGACGACGTTCAACAGGATGAGCAGCCATCGACATCGGGCGATGGCAAAGTATTTAGCTCTACCCCAGTAGGATCTTGTCATTCCGTCACCAAAATAATTATGCTAACTGTCGTACAACAGGAAGCACCTGGGGAATCCAGTCGAGGTGAATCCAAGCAGCGCCACAAAGGCGACAATAGTGATCTCCTCGAGGTATCAGCTTGTTTGTTTTCCCCTTGAACTGAGCGCTCACGATGCCATAGCGTGAGGTGGCGTCGACGCCTGCTCAATTCGACTACGACGACTCGGAGGTTGGTCATCACTTTTGTCTCCTCTCGCTTCCACGTTGACGCTGCTCAAGTCATTGTCTCCGGCATCCTCTGCTGATGGCCGAGAGGACGAATTACCACCAGCTGGCTCATCTCATCTCGTATCCCATCCATCAGAGTGTCCACCAGTGACATCCCCTGCAGAGGCACATGCAGACGAAAATCCCGACGCTGTCGAATCACCCCGCCGCCGCTCCATATTTAGAAAGTGGCTACGGTGGAAGACTAACAGGGGCCCAACTTCGCCCAAGCCTCGTCGACTTTCCGGAAAGTCTCGCGAGCCCGCCGATCATCGATCGCCTCCCCACTCGTCAGAAAGTGTCAATTCCACAAAGGGACCTTCGTGGTACGCTGCATCTCGACCAAAGACAGCGAGTACCCTTCCTTGACAGACGATCCGATGTAGCGTGCTAACACTATTTCAGCGATCGGCCGCAAGAGGGGCAAGACGAAAGGTTTGTTGTGCCTCGAGTTTGTGTGCGGGCACTCATCACACATTACAGGCTGAATCATCTGCCAAGACTACTGCTCCCAAAGATCCGAACGAAGATACTTCCCGCAATGCACAAGATTCTGCGGGCGCGACTGAAGCCAGCCCAGTCCGTTTTTTGTTGTCGATGGTAGAACTCGTCACGACAGCTCACATTTCGTTAGACGCAACAAGAGAATAATCCATCTCAACCCTCGGCCGGGAGGGTCCATGTGCTAACGGTACGCATCATTTCCTTTAGCTTACATTCTTACACTCACAGTGCCACATCAGCGAGGACCAGGCGACGCTATCATTGCGCTCAGGATACCCTCATGGATGGTGTGTGGTAGCTCAGGTGCAGAAGACGGGACACATGCATAACTCGATGCGATCATGATGCACGTAGATACCATGCTGGATCATGGAATATCTGGACATTTATTGCAGTCTGTATTACCTCGTAGCATTAACTTCAGTCCTGATGATCGACCTCGCCAGAATATTCACTCATCCGTCCTTGATCAAATCTTAGCCCTCCTCAGGCCCAGGTTCTGTTCCCAGTAACAATGGATCAACGAAGGATCCCCTCTCTATCAACTAATCGAGTCTGCACCATATCAACTTTCATCATTTCCATTCGCCGTGGACAAGCTGCATGCAATGTATATCACTGTTCTATTACAAACAAATGACACTTGGGCCTTCGATATCCCTTACAGGCACCTTGCAGGCACCCGTCAAACCTCTGTCCGTGAATCCCCAACTCTCAACCCTGTCGTGCAGCGTTGAGCTTCCTAGAGAACGTTTCACGACACTGATAATGTGTCACTTCACCCCTGTCACCACACCCCGTCAGCGACAAACGGATGGGCGAGAGGAGAGTCACTCGCCTTGGCGCATGTACCGCAATAACGCTGTTCCCCAACCGCTTATGACACTGCGGACATCTGAAAAGTTCAAGTGTAAGCCTCAAACCCACCGAGCATCAGAATCCCAACGTACATCCGACTGTCCGTCACTTTTATTCGCCTCGACTCGAGTTTCATCAACTGTCTCTCCGCGTCTTCCTTCCTCGCCAAGCTTACCTCTCGTATGACGCAATTGTCGAACAATGGTGCACGCAGCGATTGAACTAGAAATGGTCTCACGTCGTGAGCATTCACGAGTGGTGGGAGAAGTTGGAGAGTTTCAATGGGATCGAGGCGGCCACTGTGTCGCGCGATGAGAGACAGAGCAGGCGGGAGCAGGTTGGGTGGGCTGGGAACGGTCGGTCGAAGATATAGTTTCAGGAGGGTGAGGAACAGTGGAGAGGGTGTCAAAACGGGGCTCGACATCCGTTTGCAATGTCTGCAAGTGACTCAAGGTGAGATGGTCAGGGAGCAGTTCAGATTGAGTGAACTTACTCTTCAGCCTTTGTAAAGTCCCCTAGTTTGTAGACGTATAGCTCGAGCGCATGTTCATGTCTACCCATGCGACCCAACAAGATCGCACGTGCTTCGTAGAGGTCTAGGGTGGAACGGTTAAGTGACACAAGGGCTCGTACGGAACCTCACGCACCTTCTGAGAGCAGTCCGTACAATCGATCAGGTCGGTAATACTCGGTCGTATCGATAAACTTCAAGAGTTTCGCATACACATCCGCATGCTTGTCTATCCAGCCAGCACATCCAAAAACAAGGAAACAAGGTATTAGCCCTCGAAGTTACGTACATTCAGGAGAAATAGCTCACCTTCTTCCCCCTTCCTCTTCGCAGTCATCGTAATCCCAAGATACAGCTCAGCCAATCGATCATGGAAGCCAGAGCTCTTCTCCTCTTTATCGTCGATGAGGTACTCAAGATACCGCGTCGCTATGCGGGGGTCCACCTTTTCCAAGTAATCTGTAACCGCCCCATGAGGAAGCTCAACGTCGTCTGAAGTAAAAATCTGATGTAAAACGTGTGCCATGAATTTTACGACGGAGAAGGAGTATTAGGACCAACCTCGAAGGCCATCTCCCGATCCTGCTCAAATACCCAACGCGCAGACTCAAAGATCTGGTCTAGGTATTCCGGACCCAGCTTCTGCAGATACGAGATGGAAGGTCCGAGTTTATCTCTCATGTCGTCTTCTTTCTCACTGAGCCTGTAGTTTTGCTCGTTAAGGTCCTTGTGATCAGAGAACTCGACTTGGATACATACTGCTGGAGTAACCTGAGGGCCTTGGCATGCATCTTCCTCCCATTATACAAGAAAATAAGTTCCGCGTGTTTCTGCGCTCCAGAGGATTTGTTAATGAGATCCTTCTCGCCTGCGCGTCACGATGTGAAAACGGCACTAAACGCACCTCTCTCGCTCTCAGCTCCTCTTCCACCTCTTCCACCTCACACCAATTGGGCAACCGACACAGTGGACCCAACATACTCGGTCTCCCAATCAAATAGCTCTTGAACAATGCTGTGTCGACGATCTGAGCTCTCTTTACGAGCTCATCCTCGGTGAGGTCTGTGAGTGCGACGCCAGACGGCAGAGCGTAGAGAGAGGCAGGGGAGGTAGAGGACAGCGTCGGGAACAAATGCGACTGTGAAGGGGTTATGTGATGAGAGGCGAGTGCGCCAGCAAGCTTGGGCCGAAGAGAAGTTAAGTAACGCCAGAGAGTCTCCAGGGAACGCGTCGCGTCGTCTGTACGGGAAGACGTGCACACCGAGGAGCATGCGAAAAGCATCACCATCACTCACTGATACAACTTACGACAACAAAAGAAACACATACCGACAACCTTGCCCTTCTTCTTTCCGCTCAATGAAGCAACATCGTCTTCCTTGGACGACGCTGCCGCAGGCAACAAGGCACCGAAACTCGTCTTCGTCCGTCCCCTAACGGAGCCTGTCGGTGATGGGGACCTCGAGAGCGTCGCCGGCAATTTGTCTTTACTCCCCGCTGCACCGTCCTTACTCCCCGCTTCACTTGACTTAGTTGACGCCGCCTCCTCTGCTCCACTAATGCCTCCACCAGATGGCTCCTTTGACCGTACAACCGGACCACCAAATAACGCTATCCATTCCCCCTGTTTCACCACTAACCGTCCAGCCACCTTATCGGGATACAATGCAACAACCTTTGCAGGATTAACGTCGAGGTCTAGGAAGGTATTTATCGCGTCGTCGTATTTCCCAGCGCGGAATTGCGACACGGCGTTGAGAGTGAGAATGAGAGTCCGTTTTGGGCTAGTGCTTGAGCCGTAGACATGGTCTAGTAGGGCCAGCGCCTCCGTGTAGGACGCTCGTGATACCAACTCCTGGATTTGGGCATCCCAATCACGCATAGTAAACTTCCAGATGCTAGTACCCTCCGAGGTTGCGAGTGTCCGGTCGAGAGGGGTCGAGATAAGAAAGAGACGAGAAGGGATCTTCAAAGCTGTTGTAAGAGTTGTGGTGGGATGATCAGATGTGACATTGGTGGTAAGTAGCCGTAAGGACGAGTTCGCGGCGGACGCGGTTGCTTGAAGGAAAGGGAATGCGATGGTCTGCACTGGGAGCATATTGATAGATGAGATGATTTGGATGACCGGAGCCTGGATAAAGGATGATTGCGTTTGTGATTGCGCTGTCGCTTGCGGTAGCGATGAAGAGCTTGTAGGGAGCGACGCGTTGCTCAAGCCGTTGGATGGCTCCGCGGTAAGGGGTACCGAACCAGCTGGAAGGATGGAAAATATATACGGGTTCACGAACGCTAGAGACGCCCGGTGGTGATGACAGAATGGTCAACCAGTACAGGCGGACAACAACAAAAAAACTCACCAATCTCCTCAGGCTGAGTTGGCCAGTTGATACTATTATCTTTCGTCTTGGCGTCAACATCAATGACAAATCCTTGGTCTAGACAAACATTATAACCATGGGTTCTCAACGAAGAAAAGGGATCGTCTTACTTTCCCTGACAACTACAACCTCCCCTTCACCAACCCTTGCTAGGCCGGGTTTCGCAGTCTTGCCTCCCAGGCCGAGACTCATGTAGCTCGACAAACCGGAGAAGGTCCCCATTCCTAAGCCCGATGACGAAGGAGCAGTAGGTACGAGTGCAGGTATCGTAACATCAACAACCGCCAAGTTCTCCAAAGAGAAGATCGCATATTCAGTAGGAGAGTATGCAAAGCATATGTGCGAGGGATCCAAGAATGCTACTACACGAGGAGAGTGGGGAAGCGATGTTTCCTAGTCGTTATTACGTTGCACGGACACAAATCAGATGGATGCGATGAGCGAACGCAAGAAAAGTAGCAGAACTGTGCGCAGACGCGTCAACTCACCTTGACCTCTTGAGCCTCCCCATCCTTCCAGCTATACACGACCACTTTCCGACGACAGCCTACCACAAGAGTCGTCACCATGGTTGGAATTGGTATCGGTCTCTTTTCTACTTCGCCAGAAAACCCTCCAGAAAGGGGGGAACTGGCTCGATCGGGACTCTGAAACCCTGGGGCATTATGCACGCTCGAATAGACGGCAAATGATAAAGCACCCTTTGCTTGAGTGAGTTTTGTCGGTGGTGAAAAGGAAGGGAGTGGGTACAATGTCGGGAGACTTTCTGCGAAGAAATGGACATCAGTAAATGGTGATGGCTGACCTGTAGGAGACTCGAACCGGAGAGGACGACGAGCGAATTTATGTCCTTGATGTACCCCAATTGATCGATGGCCTTCCTGGATATCCCAGGTTTCGTCTCGACCGGCGTGGCTGTTGGACTTACTCCTTCGGCTGATCGAACCGCACAACCGACGTTAGTGATGATGCATGGGTGAAAATATGAACGCACCTGCGTCGGTCCCATCGTTCAGGTCGTAAATATGTAGATTACCGGTCGCCGTGCCAATATACAGCCTGTTCCCTTCGCAGCCCGTCAGTGAGGGTCCTGTGCATCATGATGAGCGGGAGTCACCTTGGACGAGTAACGACTCAGGTCGTTCCTTGAATCCGCTGAGAACTGTTGTTGGGTTGACGAACGGCGCCATGTTTCTTGCTGAACACCACAAGAGGTCCCAACGGTGGCAAGAGCAAGATGTAAATCAGGTTCAACGGACCAACATGTCTGGTACGCATAGTTGGGGAGCCACAGCCACCGCATCATACTGCGACAAGATAGTGTTGACTAGTGACTCGAAAGCACCATTCTTTCAGATGTAGGTAGTCTCGTAACTACAACACCATCCCACCCTGCTCACCGTCCATGGTCTACTAACCAAGCTGGAACGGTCCCCGACCAATCAAACGAAACCCACCACTGCATAGCAAGATGGCCCCCAACGACAAGGCGTGCCTTGAAGCGATTAGACACAACTGAGGATATCATACCAATCACTCAGAGGCACGTTGTTCGCACCGTCGGCGTCATGCTTGTACACTGAGTCGATGAACATGTCTCTGGTGGTGGTGGCCATGAAAGCAGCCGCCCACATTTTGGTGTACGTGTGTCTGCAATACATGTGCCACGTCAAGCAAGTGTTGACTAGGACAGGTATAGGGACTTGCCAAGTGTCAGGAGGAACGCCATGTGTCTTGATCGGTGCTCAGTCAACAAATTCAGCAGAGCAGGTACTTGGTTGTGGTGACAACACCGACGAGAGTCGAGGTGGTGTTGAGGTGTGTGTGGGGTCCAATCGGCAGACTGGGAACCACTGCTCGAGTTTCCGAACTATACGCTCAACCCTGTTCACATAAACCTCAACATTCCGTGCCGTCTCTGATGGTGTAGACGGTTGTGGAAACGTAGCACAAAAATCTTCCGCGAGGACCTCGTCTGTGTCCTCTTGAGATAGCCTTGGGCAAAGGGAATTGAAGATGGGGACGACCACTTGAACAGAGGCTGTGAAACGCACCCCTCGTCTTGACATGTCTCCTCTCGCTTCGTCTCCCAGTCTACGACCAACTTCATCAATTCCTGGCATTCTACTTTGAGTCGTCTGAAGTACTCCCTCTCGTCCTCGGAGAGATCAATGTGGAAGAGTGACTCGGAAGGCTTGTCGACGCCCTGGATCGACCCCGGGAAGAAATCGTTGAGTCTTTTCGCTAGGAGACACGATTCGGGTGCTGTCCACAAATAATGAATGTACTGTGACACCCGGCCACGACGTTCGCTCCGTTAACAACGTACCCGTGTGATAAGTTTTAGTGGGACCGCTCACGAGTTGAATGAGGCTTCGAAGCAACACGATGTACTCCCACCGCTGTGCATCCTTCTTATCCAAGAAACGCCGTAACGTGCGTACTTCATCCGCTGCGAGCAATCTGACGTCCTCTTCGCGACCGTGGGTCTTTTCACCCTCATAATACGTTTGCCATTCGAGGGCTTCGTCGGACTTGAGCGCGGCAAACCGGCGGAAAGTCTCGATAACAGCGAGGAGGTTAAGCAGGTCGGGGATTTGTCCAATAACGAAGGAGGGGGAGAGGATGTTGTGCGCGGCGTAAAAGACGAGCGAAGGCGGGGGAGCGGAAGACGCGAGCATGTCGACGTGATCTGAGGAGATGGTCAATGTCGAAAGTGGGCAATAGGGCTATATGGACGAAACTGTAAATCTCTCGGTGGCCACCGTCGTTGTATGGTTCACTGAAGTTGATGGATGATATCAGTTCCTTGAGCTCGTTCATTCTAGCTCGACGCACAACAGAGAAACCGATGTCTGAATGTTGCGGGAAAGGTGAAGACAATCGCTGAAGTTCCAGGTGAGTTTGACAGATCAATGGCTGTAACAAGCTGTGTCTTCAGCTCGTCGTTCGAGGTGGTGAACAAGTCCTAAGTTAGTGATTCACTGAGTCATCCTTACATACACTAAAGCTGCTACAATCCTGAGACGCTGAATGATATTACAATGTAACCTCAACCTAGGCTCGTCAAGCGGATTCTCCTTTTACATTCTCGTGTTCCCATATCATATGTTCAGGAGTTGCCGTACTGCCGAACTTCATCTGCGCATTCAGGTACTCTGTGTAAGGTCTTTCTGTTTCGGTTATCCGCTGTAGGTGCACGAGATTCTGGAGAGTCTGCATGATCGACGGGTATTTCGTTAAGAATGGATAGGTGGTAGCATTGACACCAGCAGCATAGACACGCAGACACCGGTCGTCGACGTCCGGCTCAGGGAAAGTAGCTGAGAATGATGCTGGTTGACCAAGGTCAGCCAAGATCGCAATGTAAGGAAGTGAATCAAAGTCGTGCTTTCCGCCTTTGCTGTTCAGATATTCACTTCTGCGGGTAATATTGTGCAAAACGTCCTTGGAACTCTTCGACTCCCGAACTGTCTCGGAAATGAGAATCTGCGACATTCGCGAGGTTGCTGACGCCTTTTCGGGCCCGCCCTTGAAATAGATGGGTATCATCTTGTCGATGAGAGGTTGCTGGTGACAACACTGCACCGCGCTGGTCCTCTGCCAGTGGCGTAGGGTCCACTCGTCCAGGCTACATGGTGTGGATCATCTGCATCAGACTCGATGTTACGTTACGAAAATGGAATTCGGGACACAGACCCTAAAACGTTCTCTTCCTTCGATCCAGCGATGTTCGCTTCCATGCATACCCAATGCGAGAAATTCAGATATGCATCCTCGAACGTTTTGCGTGTGACGGATGATTGAGTGCCATTATCCTCGTCCCATATCTGGGGTCCGAAGACGAATTCGAGCCAATCCACAACGGGAATCATTTGGCAATCGGCAAGATGCCCTTCCCACGTCGTTGGCATCTTGGTGACCACATTCTTCGCCTTTGTGCGGATGAACAAGTCCTTGGCCAGAAGCCACAGCAATCGGCTAGCCAGCTTGTCACGTTGACCAATGTCGATCATTCCAGACTTGACTGTGTTCAATAGAGTCCCCAGAGCGTCCCCTAGTATTCCAGGCTCTGCATGAAGATCACATGCAGCCACGCACGACAGGAGCGGCTCGGACGGGTAATTTGTGAATCTCCAATTGCGGTCCAGGGTCGTCGCAAAAGATATGCGCAGGTGGCTTGCCACACCTATCTCCAGACGCTTGACCGAATCTGGGTGTCCCAACGTGATATTCAGACCAAATCGCTGTCCCAATATCGCGAGCACGTGGTTGGTGTCACAAGGATCGAAATGTCCAGCCCCACATAACTTCGAGGATGCTGTGCGCAATACTTTGTGCGTTTGCCCGTCCGCGGTCTTGAGAGAAATCCACCTACCCACAATTGAGGACGAGTTGAGTAAGTAAGCAGTGATAACAACTTGAAAGGGAGAGCATATTACAAGGGTCTCCCATAGCCCAGGATGTGATCTAGTCTTGAAACATCCTCCACACCAATTTCGCCAAGCCCCAATGCACTCTGATCCCATCCCAGTTGAGTGTAAGGTGGGAAAAGCTGCCCACCATTCAAAGCGACGCTAGCAGAGTTACCTGAGCCGGCATATGAACAGCACGCCCGTGAGGACATCGCCACACCTACATTTACGATTTCGGGGCGAAAAGTCAGCAGCGAAGTCGTCGAGGCAAGTACGACCCAGACAGCATGGTTCTCTGCGTACGTGTAATCGCTCACTGCACTACAAAGAATGTCTGCTGGGCGATATCCATCCCTACTTTGAATGGTTGGACTAAGCAAGTGTGCCTCGTCAATTGCAATCACCAATTTGGGCTCGTTGAGAGTGTTGGGGAGTATCCTTGCGAGACAGGCACCGAGTTTCTTGTAGGCAGAAGATAGAACCAGTGAGAAGTGGGAGGAAACAAGGGGGTAGACATTTTGTTCTGTTTCGGACCACGTTACTCGGTCATGAGTTCTCTGACACGAGTTGAAATAATTACCGGACAAGGAGAGCCTTCCCAGCTTCTCAATGGTATTATGAACCTCTGTGTCTGTGGCCTTTGAGTCCACATCTGGCATGGAAGAATCTTTTGGCGCACTGGGTTGGATGCTTCGGACGAGACCAGCATGAGTCTACAGAAGGTCGTCAGATAATTTTACGGTGTAGAACCATACTTTATATATTCACACCTTTCCGTATTTCTCAGCGAATTTTTGAAAGAAATCAATCCTGGCAGTGGACCTCGCAGGGTAGCTCATATCGCACATCTGGTCGACCCAATGCATGATGCCTGCCTTGGCACTGGGAGTGGTGTAATTGTGCGAGAGATGCTCCTCGAGCGTATTAAATAGAGCAGTGAGGAAGGCGTAGCAGATGGTTTGGTACGCCGACACGGTAGGGGGGAAGTCGGTCAAGATGCTCGACGGAATTGGATCACGCGCGGGGAAACCCACGACATTCTGTTCCTCGCACATGTTCATGTAAATCACGATGACCCCCTTCTTTCTCAACTGGAGATTGATTCAGTCACCACATATTTGTGAAAACGAGGACCGTTTACCTCGGTTAACACCCTGGATTTGCCCGTCCCTGAACTCTGCACGATGGAACAAAACTTTGCATAGTAACCGGGCCGAGAAGCGATCGCATTCTTCTTAAACAATTTCTCATTGTGTGTCAAATAGTCGTAGAAGCCATCAACCGCTGCGCCACGGTACTTTGCCTCGAAGGACCCTGATAATCCTTGAGGTAGATCTATCCGAGGACGTTAATACACTCTGTGTGGTTCCGGTCGGATGGTAAGATGTGGAGCACTAACCGGTTCTTGTCTTGGGATCTTGTGCTGGTGGTTCCCTGAGTACTGGTGGTGGTTTGAGGATAGCTACATGTGGAGTGAGCATCGGGTCGTCAACGAATGTTGGACAGGGATCTAAGATACGTACCGAGATTTCGAATCTCGCGGTATGATTTGTGCTTCCAAGCAGAATCGAGCATACCTCGTAACTCTCCATGGGCATTGATCAGATTTTTTGCTTGCGTCAAACTGAGGTATTTTGCATCCAAGTCACCGTTGGAATGTTCAACGATAGCATTAAGGAGTACGTAGTATTCAGAGTTGGAACCTAGAACAGGGACGTCACCCAGAAGGCCATCGACGACGTCGATATTTACGGCCCCATCGAGCTCGTGATGAGTGGCAGCGTCGAAGCGATCTGGGAGAGTCTCGAGGGGCATGATTGTACCGAGCCATTTTCATTTGACGAGCCGCTGTTATATCGCCAAGTTGCAGAGCACCCACAATCGATGAACAACGATTTGATCCACAGCATCGAACGTACTGCCTTGGACACATTTGGCTCCGTTGACGGCTGAGTCAGCATCACACAAGCGAGTAGTACAAGGTGCTGCTGCTTCTTATCATACAACGCGTTCGTGACAATATTCCGTCAAGCGATTAGTGAGGAGTTCCGGCTGTTCTGAGGTCCTGTCAAACTGAATGGTCATCAACGCATGATGTGCGAAAGAATTTTGTTCAGCTGGAAAAGTGAGTCGGAGTCCCAAACTACTACTAGGTAGGACGTGAACAAAACGACCAACGTCCTCCGATTATGCCTCAGAAACTCAGTCGTATGAGCTCAGAGTGGGCCCATCTTCTTTAGCAACGCAATATTGACAAGGCCTATGATACTGAACTTTGACTGTCGATATTTCCAGTCGGAAGCCACTCCAGTTTTGGGCCCGCGTAACATGTTTTTTGGTGGGTACAAAAACAGGTGGCTCATGAGACCTGCCAGTGCCTAGATATCGGGAAAAAGGAGGTGACTGAAGCACTAGTGGTCTTCGTCTCACTCACGAGTTATCCACTTAACTAACCAATTTTGCTTCAGGTGCATCATTCCGGCTCTCAGCTTCCACCCAGCGCCGATCAGGAGCTTGTGCGATCACTCTACACAATGGTTGGTACCCTTAGATCTACTCACGGTTCTAGCTTGGCGAGACACCTTGTTCGCTTCTGGTCAACCACATTGCTGTGCAGTTACGAATGATGACATCACATCCTGCCATGACGACTTTGTTTGACTGGTGCGTGACCTCGGGAGGCCCATCAGTCCATCCGGATTCGAAACTTGAACAACGCAACCTCACATCTGCTACAGGGTAACCATGCCATAAGCTCGAGTATAGGCAGACTAACCACGTATGGTTGAGCCCACCACGGAGATCTCCTAAGATACGTACCCTTCTATTCCTTTTTTTTTGCTCGAGCGGAGCGCAAAAGTAACAGGATTGGAAACTTGTATCTCAATGAAATCCGCACTCTGCCCAACAGGTGTGCAGCGCCGCGAAATCCACGTGGATGCCATCCCTGCAACCTGCATCGAAATGTTTCGTACCGAACTGCGTAAAGTCGTGATCACGCTCACCCTTATACCGGAACGAATTGTCCGGATATGAGGGAGTGACACCATGCTCAGGCCACATGATTGCACATAAGAGTCGTTCGCCCTCACCTTGACGGTTCCTTCAACGCTCTCCAAGTTACGACGTTCCAACAACGATGACCTTCATGAAATCCGACGGAGGAGTTTCACATTTTTCCCGAGTTCCAAACAGCCGTGCTGTGCTGGCATTTGTCCACGTGGTTACTGATTCCCAGTATAATGCCTCTTATCGAATGATAGCTAGAGTCCACTAACACGCATAGGACTGGGAGCAACTTTTCCTCTTCGGATCGAACAAGCTTAGTGGCACAGGTACTGACGATTACTTTGAAACCCCCCTTAAAGACTCCGGGGAGAGTACACGGACACAACGATGGCCGATGGGTTCCCTTACCAACTTGCCAATGGGACGGCTCCTCTGAATGGCTTTCGCCACTATTCCATCGTAAGTAGGACAACGCCAGTTTCTCGTCACGTTGCCTAATCTTGAACTACAGTAAGACGCCATCTACCTCGAGGATTATGTTCGAGTAAGACTGGAAGCCATTGGAACTGCGGGTGATGGTGTATCTCTGGAAACGATACGGGAATTCACAGACACAGACAAAACTGGGCCTTCAATATGCCGCCGATTTTCTTCTGGCTGCGAAAACAAGCTGGGAGTCCCGTCGACACACGTCCAGAGCGAGCCGAGGTCGGAAGAGCTCAATGCTTTCATTGCATATTATACGAAAGTCGCCAAGGGCGAACTTAGTGATGCCAAACCTTTTATTGGGTGCGTTCCGCAGGTTCATTCCACATTCATCCTTAATCTAGGTTCACCAACAGGCATCCATCTCACTTTGCCCTTCCGCCATGCATCAGGGTGAGCATCAGTGTTTTGTGCCCGTATCGATCAGACTGCAACCGTCTTCCAGGGATTAGATTGTAACTGAATTATTGAAAGACTCGAAGGTGGTCAAGAGTACGTGCCCTCCCTCCAACCAACCGTGCAAAGGCAGACTCAGCCATTTTAGATACGCTATACTATAGATCGAAGGGAACGCAGATCTCCCTTTGTCAACGACTACAACAGTAGGCATTTTACCCCCCAATTTCCTCTTTTGCTCAAAAACGTCTTCCATCAGGTTTTTTTTCTCGAATCAGCGACCAGCGGAGTTCCGGAAGACTCGGATGGTTGGGAAACGTTGGCGCCAAATCTTCCGAACAGCATGCATGAATGAAAAGAACTTTTTTTTTTTTTTTTTTTCCAGCTTACGACAGAGGATTACGAGCAGTACGATATCGTGGAAAAAAAACGGACAATCGACACGCTCTTCCTAGCAAAGTCGTCGTCACTGTTACGACCAACCCCCGCCAAGGCGCGTGACCCCTCACACGGCCATAGCAGAACTAACCCGACTCAAGATCAGTGTTTCCACTGAGAATTCAGAATCTGCCATACGCCACAGACCGACGCAGAAATGGTCGACGAACCCCGTCCAACCTCTACCGATCAAGGGATACCAGTAAGCTACAGTATCGGATGTCCACTCAGCTGCGTTGCGACCCATGATGCGTTCTCTACAGGTCGTTTGCAACTGGCGTTCGTGCTGGACTGGAACGAGTGGCAATGACGTGCGACTGATTCGTCCCCGCCCAAGGGTTCATATCACGACAGGCGTTCGTAGCGAACGACTACAAAGGGACCTGGATCACGAGTGTGATATGTTCGGTAAGCAGATCGACGATGGGATGTTTCCGCGTTCCCGGCTGGCTGGATGATCACCGGGGACCCAGGTACATGTCAACCGCATCGAGCAACGCCCGAGGAACATGCCAAACACTAACATTCCACCAAGCGATCGACAAATGTCAGATCCCGAGCTTATCGAGTATAGTATATACTATTGACGTCCCACCCTGAAGGAGGGTTCCAACCAACCAACAACTTGCAAAGAACTGGAGCTCGAACATCCATATGTATGTTTTTCCAAG
>JBBPSL010000082.1:0-32959 GCA_038093555.1 Butyriboletus appendiculatus
CTGAATTCAATTCGATGGCGCGCGCCGAAAAGGACATCATCTGGCTTCGACATCTCTACAATGAGATCGGATATGAGCCAAAGAAAGCTACAGTCCTATACGGCGACAATAAATCTGCCATTGCCATCGTCACGAATGCCCAATTCCACAAACGAGCTAAGTATTTCGACCTTAAAAACCTTCATATGAGGGGATCAATACGACTCGGCTGGCTAACACTCGTTTATTGTCACACGAGCGAGATGACCGCCGATATTCTCACTAAAGCCCTACCTCGACAACCACATATATTCCACACCAAAGGCCTTGGCCTCCGCTCGGCTTGAGGGGGAGTATTGGAGTACGGCGACCGCCCATGTAGTGTAAACACGAGCAAACCAAGCTCGGCCTTGGGCGGCATAGATTCAGATGATATATCTGAATCATCTATTTGCAATAGCGCCATAGTATAAAGGTCAACCTGTAAAAAGGGGATAGAATAATCGAAGTCGTCGTCCCCGGCCCTCACAAGGGCTCTTTCCGTCTGATCTAAGTCACCTCGCGCACCTGTCGTCCTGCGATACCCAGAACGTGTGATGCGGCGGTGTTCAACATGCTAATTTTAAATTGATCAACTTGAACGTCACATCCGAAATGCTATTTGTCGCACCTACGGATGAAACTTGACCATCGCGCTGGAGTTAACAACATATCTGACAGGCAGTATTGTCTTGGGGATACCTATGCAACCGTGTTTGTTTCGAAAATTGTTACTGTTGTCTCCGAGATGTCCAGCATAACCACTAGGAAGGAGGTACAGTTGTTTCAGAAATTGATATCCACGTCACAAAACCGGGTTTTGAAAAATTCCTGATCGTGTTCTACCTGTTCGACGCACCAGCCCTCTCTCGAAAATCTTCAAGACGTGAGGCTACGCGACCGCGGATGTATTTATCAAACATCCCACCATCGAACGGCTCTACTATGTGTGACTCCTACACATGATTTTCTAGAGTCATGCCGCACTCATCGTGGGGGATGTTGTGTGTGTAGCGTTGGAAGTCTCGACGACGTCTTGATTCATCCTTCGGGGGAAAAGACGGTCCCGGCACCGTGATCGACGCGAGCTGCTCCTCTCCGGTGTGTGTATGTTTGGACATATTCGTAACTTATCGATATCGCTCAGTCCATCATGCATCATGGCTGGTAGACAGTGTGATGGCTACATATGTGATTCTGTCAAAACACATTCCTAGACATATACACAAATAACACTATTGGCATGTATGATCACAACTTGCTGGTTTTCCTCACAAAAAACAATCGCTACCCTGTTGTCACTCTGTTTAAGCATGCTGGACAATGAGGGTGGATCCACTGCCGGTGACGGACGTGAGACAACGCCCGTTCTGCGAAATTCCGTAGATGTAGTACGTAGAAGGTCCAGACGGGAAGTAGGTGCGGCTCAAATCGACAACAGTGACCATAGCATCAGTGAAGTTCACGGTGCCAAAGTCCGCCAGGGTAACAAGGTAGCCACGCTCGTCCGAAACGGCTTGGACGCCCCAGCCAACAGTGTTCATGCATATCTGATGATCATAAGTTGTGTTGAAGTTATGCGAGGCGACACGGTTAGCGGTCTCATTGTCCAACATCACAGTACCCGTCGTCGGAGAGGGTGCATTAACGCTGACTGTGACAACGTCACCAGCTTTTATTCTAACGTCGAGAGGCACGCGGGGCCCAGGGAGCCACTGGCCCCAAGCTGTTCGATGCACGAATAATGAGAACCAATTCGGACTAAAAGTTCGATCCATCTCACCACTCCACGAGGCCACTTGACTACTAATCTTTCCCTGAATACCAATCACAAGGGAACCGGTGGGGCAGTTTCCAACGTCGATACCCATTGTAATTAAGGCAATACCGTCACTGCCCGTAAGGGTGGGGATGGTGAGGGTAGCAATGATAGAGTTGAAATGTTCCTGTCATGAGTTCAGGCATGATGCATGATGGTGGACCATGGGATGATACGAACAATCTGAGGATACCTAGTCAACACACAACCAGCCAGGCTATGAGTCCACTTTGTCCTGAAGGGATCGATACTAGCACGCGGCTCGACACGGCTGAGGGATTGTGACTGATGATTCTGGTCACGGTGATCGAGGGGAGCCTCTGGCTGAGAGGCATGAACAGCCGAATAGGCCAGCAAAAAGGTTCCGAAAATGGCAAACTTGCAGATCATCGTCGGGGTGATGGACAATGGAGTTGCGAATCGTCGATACAACAAGAGCCTGAGAGAGAGAAACATGCAACCTTTATACGCTCGGCACACGTCCTGATGTTTTCGTGAAAAGACGTTGATAGGTATGTTTTTGGGGATTCAGATACTTTCCCGAGTATCAACCTGTTCCGTGCCGTGTGGACCTGTGACCGATAAAACGCGTTCGAGATGTCCGCTGCGTGCCTTCATCTTCGTTTTAGATTAAAAGCTGAAGTATTGATCCTGGGATTGGACATGCGAGTGGGTTATCTGCGCAGTTTCAAAGGTCACTGCCGTGACTCACCGTGGTCCGGCGGAAAAGTACTGTAAACATCGGCTCAGTGTGTGGATACTCAGTGAATGTAGCCGTACATGGAAATATCTCATGCATATGTTTGGGCCGCACCCAATGTCATGTCGCCACTCCGTGTGATGCGGCGCTGTTCAAGGTGTCAATTGATCAACGTGCGTATCACATGAAGTGCTCACTATAGACATCGAAAAACATGGGCATGTTTGGACAAGAGTTTGAACCCTCGGCAACAGTGTGCTATGAAACGTCTTCGAAGCACGGCTACGTCCAGTGTCCACACGCTGACCAGATGTTTACTGGTAATCTTTGGTGCCGCCCCGATAACTCATCTGCGTGACCATGCAGGATCAATGTGCCATCAGCGTTTAATTTTTCCACAAATGCCAGAACGTCAACGACACGGGGGGTACTATTCGTTTCCTGCTGCGAGCTCGATCAGGTTGAGAGGGGTTCCGGCCTGGTCGAATCGTCAGTCATACTGTGCAGCTCTGTCCGAGTACACACCTTCACGGCAGAATGACGTCCTTTAAACTTCGCTCAATGGATAGAAAGACCGGAAAAACACGCGGTCGATATGAGCGAGGAGGTGAGCGAGGAGGATGTCCGACGTGTGGTGATTTGCATTTGCATTCGCACACACACACTCTCTCCCGATGGTATTGTGTGCTGACAAGCCCTTTTTTTTGTTATTTCACGGTGACCATCGGGGTTGAAATTAGCCAGCCATCGACCTTGTCGTGTTCATGCGCACCCTGGCTCAAGGCGATACAGCAATGCGTCGGCAGTCGAGTCGGTCGGGTACATCAGCAGATGTCGATTGTGACTGGGTATTCTCCTCACGGTGATCGAGGGGAGCCTCCAGCTGAGAGGGATGAACAGCCAGAGCCGAAGAGACGAGCAAAAGGGTTCCGAGAAGGGCAAACTTGAAGATCATGGTGGGATTATGGATGATGGAGTTGTGAATTGTCGATACAAGAAGAGCCCGAAAGACAGAGAGACCACCCTGCAATCATTGTACGCTCGACACACGTTCTGGTGTTCTCATGAAAAAACATTGACAGAGATAGTTTCCTGAGTGCCAACCTGTTCTGTTCTGTGCCATGACCGACAAAACGCGTTCGAGATGTCCGCCGCTTGCTTTCATCTTCGTTTTAGATTGACAACTTGGCCATGTGAGTGGGTTATCTGCGCAGCTTCAAAGGTTACCGGCGGAAAAGTACTGTAAACATCGGCTCGGCGTGTGGATACTCAGTGGATGTAGCCGTACGTGGAAACGTCTCATGCATACGTTTGGGCCACACCCAATGCCATTATGCCATGTCGCCGCCACTCCATGTGATGCGGCGCTGTTCAAGATGTCAATCGATCAACGTGCGTACCACATGGTGAAGTGCTCACTATAGACATCGAAAAACTTGGGCACTTTTGGACAAGAGTTTGAACTCGAACCCTTGGCAACACTGTGCCATGAAACATCTCCAAAGCGCGGCTACGTGCAGTACCCACACGCTGACCGGATGTTTACAGTACTTTCCTGGTAATATCTGGTGCCGCCCTGGTAACTCATCTGCGTGACCCATGCAGGACCAATGCGCCTCGGCATGTAAAATTTCCACGAACGCCAGAACGTCAAACTACGCACACGGTGGACATCTCGAACGCGCGTTTTATCAGTCATGGCACGAAACAGAACGGGTTGATACTCTGGTTCCCAGAGGTGAACATGCCTACCAATATCTTACATCAGGACGTTGTACCGAGCGTATAAAGGTTGCAGGATGGTCACTCTGTCTTCAGGCTCTCATTATATCGACAATTTCCAGCTCCATCATTTACATTATGGTCTCAAAGTTCGCCCTCCTCATCAGCCTTTTTCTCGCCTTTGCGGCTCTGGTGCGCGGAGGCAAGAAGGATTGGGCTGGTTGTCGGCATCAATCTTGGGATGGACTCGATGTAATTCGAGTTAGTATCATAATCCCCATGGGTCCATGATCGATTTTCATTTCTTTGTCAACAGCGTGAGATCGAATACGTCATCGTCCGCTTCAGGGTTCCCAGGATCGTGCCTCCCCGGTACGGCGGCGACTCTCAGGTCACTTTCGCGGTTAATCTCGGCGATCCCGATCCAAACGAGCTGAACGAGCTCCCCCCCCTGTGCGGTAACCTCCTTGCTGGTCTCCGGGTCGAGGTCACAGAACTTGGAGAGCTCAAAGCTTATCGTGAGAGACGTCGAACTTCCAGTCCGAATTAACACTCATGCTCATCATTTGTGCATTGAACAGCTGTATACGGGAACAGCTTTGACAACATCCAGCGTTTCCCTATCGAAGACGGAAACCTCGTAAATTACCCAGTCAACGTTGGTGACCAAATCATCCTCAGAGTCACTGTCAGTCCGACAGAGGGTACCATGGCGGTTGTAAATAGCGGCCTCTGGGACGTCGTGGCACGTGTCGACAACCCTTTTACTCAGAATCCTATTTGCGTTTTTTATGCTTCGGCGATGGTCCTAGCCACTCGGGCTCCCGGCGGTTGGCTGCCCCTCGCGAACTTTGGAGAGGTGAACTTCTGGGGATTTCGTTTCAATTACTATATGGAGACAGTGCCCTCATATCAGTTCCCGGATGTAGTTCAGTACTTCAACATGATGCGCGCCGGAACGATAGGAGAAGCCACACTGGCAACGGCCATGCCGGTCGGTTATCCTGGTGCTTTTTCTGTTCGTTACATACTGTGATGATGATGAGAAGAAGTAGTTACCGTGGTCACGAAAGTAAGGCTAGAGTATGAATGGCCATTTATTACCATATCTTGTACTATGATATTCCAACACTCTTCGAGCTCAATACGTGCTAGAATGTTTATTGCCTCCCTGTGCACAATCAAAACACGCGAAATGGCGACGCCGTACGACTTCCGCCAAGCAGAGCCCCTTTGCTTAGTATCCTATCCTCTCCCCCCCGATGGATCTCTGTTTGTGCCAGAGATGCTCGAGCCCAACTCACCCTTGCCAGTGCTATCCCTTCCACGACGAGCATATTGCTAGTACCAAATGCACACGCCAACGTCATCTCTCATTTAGGATTCTACCACGCCTGCCAGCGCGTTGCTCACTGGCATGCCGTGCATCCCAACCGTCAAGGCACTGACAATGCCATCGTCGGTATCATCGCCAACTGTGACACTAACCAGATCTACCAGCCATTAACGATGGGTATGATCTATGCCGGTTTCATCGTGTGTCACCCGCTTCACCATGGAATAATTCGGAGTTCACTGATCTCGTTACTTTTTTCTACAGCCCTTTCCAATGCCAATGCCGCCTCAGAATGCGTCAGCTGCTGTGGTGAACATGATGCAAAACACCGGTTACTGCCATTTGTTTGAACGCAGCATTCGCTGGGTCCTCTTTTGGACGCATCCGTGCAGTGCTCACCGAGCTTTCGATAGAGGATCCGTTCACCCTCGCGTACGCTTACCCCGAATTCAGGAAGGAGACGGAGACCACCCCCTTCTTTCCTTATCCAGAGGCCGAAGAACAACCTCTCAATGGTGATATCATGTACTACCTCCATTCGTCCGGGAGCACAGGATTCCCAAAACCCATTCCGATGACAAACTACACCACAGTTCACTGGTGCGACATGCGCTTCTTTTGGTTCGCAACATCCATCTCATCATTCCATACGATGGGCGTCATTTTACAGCTCTCTCATCCCGTCGCTTCGCTCAGCAGCCTAGCCGTGTTAAACAGGTCGCTGAATTCAAGAACAAAATGTGGTGTATAGCCTGTGTTTCTTCTTTACCTTTTTGTTGTCGTACGAGCCCGGTTGCACCACCCATTTCGCTAGCAGGGAAGTCGAGGAAGCCAACAAGGAGGCGCCTGCGTTCAGCAGGATCTTCAAGGAGATGGTCTGGGCGACGGACATGGATAGATCGATGCTGCGCGCTAGCAAAGGGACGGTGATCGGGCAGGCGACGATGGCATTGTACGAATCGGAGATCGATACACTGTAAGCGTTGAACCCCTTTCTTGTCCATCACGGTTCGTCCTTATGGTTATGCAAACCTACGTAGGTATGTGTCCTGGAGGCATGTGCCAAGGCTGGAATCGACGTCCCCCTTCCTTTGATTTGGTCTCAAAGTGAAGTTGAGAGCTGGTTGATGGCACACGCGAGGGCCGTCAATGCAGATAAACCCATCGAGCTCGACATGGATGTGTTTGAACAAGGGATTTGACAGGTCTGCTTTATTTACTCCTCTCCATCGAGCGACGTTTGACTCCTTCGTATACGCAGCTTGCCCTCGACCCTGCTGAGGAACTGCATCACCGGCTCGCTCGCCGCGTCCTCGCACGATGAGATTCAAGCAGCAGCGTCTCAGATCAGCCAGAACATCATCTTCCCCACGCTTCGGCTCCTTGCCAGGCATTTGATTCAACTTTTAGCTGGCACTGATGCCTGTCCTTCTCCCGCTGCAGATCCTAAAGCAGAGATCGAGGACATGATTGCCAAGTACTCGATCGGCTTGGGAGACAAGATTGGCGATGTCATGCTCGGAATAATCTATCACGGCCATGTCGTTCTACTGACCGGTTCGACGGGCGGGCAGGGCTCGTATCTGCTTGCTTCCCTGCTGAGCCGTAAGGGCGTGGCATTGGTATATGCGTTCAACCGGCCTTCCAAGACTGGTTTAATCGAACGGAGACAGCGCGCTGTGTTCGAGGACCGCGGGCTCGGCACTTCCATTCACGATTCGGAGAAGCTGATGCGCGACTTGGGCCAAACCGAACCTGTCGCTCGACGATTGCAAGTACGGCGAGTTCCGCTATTCGGTGACGGTGATCATCCACAGTGCGTGGCAGCTCGATTTCAACCTCGCGCTGTCATCGTTTGAGCCAATCGTGAAGCGGACGGACAAGCCGAGATTCTTGTTCACGTCGTCTGTGGCGTCGACGCAGGGGTGGGATAAGAATAGGGGGGCGTTCCCGGAGAGGTGCAGTTCGATGCGGGGCTGCTGTGGGAGCTGGTTACGGTGCAAGACCCCCCATCCACGTTTCTTGACGATCTTGACGCGCGCGCGCACCCCCCCTCCATTCATCGCTTCTCGGGCCGATGCCTCTTCTCCGGTGCTTTTCTCACTTTTTCTCTTTATTGCTTTCCTTTTTTTTTTTTCGGGGAAACGCAACAGCGCACCCCGCTAGAGTTGACGTTTACCGCGCCCGAGCTTGGTGACGAAGTCGTGCTTCGTCGGTTGTGCATCCCCTTCTTGCTCAAAGCGGCCTACATCAAAGCGGTAGGCCAGTCGCGCGGATTCGACTGGTCTCGACTCGAGTTCAACATCCCCAACGAGAGCGCACGCGGGGACGACCATCCATTGCAAGGATGGGAACGCGTGTTCAAAGCCCAGCTCATATCAGTGCATGGACGTCGCTTGCGCCCTCGACAAGTATGTTCTTCTTTAATACAGATCTCGTATGCTGAACGAGAAAAAAAAATTGCAACGCCCAGACTGCAGCAACAGAATAGTTGCACCTGCTTGATTGGTGTTTAAACATCTTTTCCTCTTTTCCTGGTCCCGTATGCGAAATCTCTCCATGTTCTTGTTTGGCAATGCCGAATATTATATATGTCGCCTGGATTTCGTAGGACTTTGAGTTACTTCCGATTCAGCCTTTCTCTTTCCTGGGATTATTGGACGTCCTTTTTCGATCCAGTTTATCATATTCGAGATAGTCCGGAAACAATATGAGTGATCAGGGAGGACATGAATAGAGATCCCAGTGAGGGATAATACGATGAGGACGATTCCGTTTGGTCCTGTCCGACACAACTTCGACCAATCGGAATGAGATGGTGTTTCTCTAGTAAAGGGAATTGCGAATATCATTGTTCGCCATGCCGGTTGTAGGATTGACCACCACTCTGTGAATTCGCGAAAAAAGGTGGTTTCGATATCTTGGGCGGTCATTCGTATTTTTTTCCTTTCTAATACGTGATGAGATTTCATCCAACTGTCAACGAAGAGTGGGCGATAATCAGGAGACAGTTTACGCTCATGATTCTGATCATGCATGATGTTAAGAGAATATCCATCCATTTAAAATGGTGCGTACGTACGCGACCGTCAACGACTGGGAAGTTACTAATCTCTTGAATTCGAAACAACAGACAGATCAATCGATTAAATAATTAAATGTTGAAAGTCCTTGTGTGACTATCCATGCAAAAACGACAGAACTCCCAACGAAGCCGGCTCGGATCATTGAGCAGCGTCTTCGGGCCGACTCGTCAATTGAATGCCATCCTATAGACGCTCCAGAAGCCTATTCATAAATATGCCAGGTCCAACGGAGGAATCCCGTCTGCGACGGAGAGCTTGGCGTTAGAACGACTGTTTATGACCACGCGAGGATGAGCAAAGATGGATGTTACAACGCAAAAAAAGCACTATGAAGGAACCTAATGTGTAGGAAATAATAAGCGGAGATAATAATACTGGTGACGGTCGTAGACGGTGATAGGGGAAACGAACTACCGATGCTGAATGATGAAGAAAGGAGTGAAAACAAGCAGGCAGAAGAAATGTACCAATAATGTTAGGAGACGGTTGTGTTCGAATGACGTGTCGGGGTCGGAGCATAACAGTGGCAATCTCGGGTTGGAATAACGATCAGCCTTCTTGTTCCATGGCTTCCTTCTCGTGTTTCTTTTTCATCGCACTCACTACCAAAGGGAAGAAACTGCGTCAAACGGATGGAACCACAAACAGAATCTTGCATACCTTCTCTTGATACCTGACCCGAATTAAGCCAACCAGCCGGGAAAGCAGCAACAATCTATAACAGCGACTCTAAATTTGCATTCGGATTCTAGACGCTCTCGTACTCACTTTTTGATAAAGCACTTTCCGTGTACCCTGCTCGCTTACTTGTGCATTATTACCCTCCAATTCACTGTAGACGCGGTTATGGATGAATGACGCGACGAAGCCAACGGATGCAACCCACTGTTTCTCGTTCTCCAACCGACAACACTCGTTGCTCAGCATGACGAGTTGCCATATTATCGACTTCATCGCCTCCGTCAAACGATACTTTTGAGCCGGAGGGTGGGCATCTCTTGTTCCGTCGTGTTTGGTCGTTCCAGCAGCGCCCTCTCCCTCCGCCCCACTAGCAGTACCACCTTCCTCTGGATGTGCATCACCCGCAGTTGGAGTTGAAACAGTACCGCCCTCTGATTCAGCCTTGGCTTTCTCTTGTCGTTTTTCTGAGCACTCCGACATCAATGCTTTGTGACAGGACAGAAGGAATAACACATACCCCATGCAGCAACGCTTTTCTCCCACTCTTCCCTAGCTTTTGAAAATCCATCCTTTGTCAGTGTCGCAAGTTGTTCGAGTAACTCTTCTTGTCTGTCCGTCAAAATCTTGAGATGGTCGTGGAAAATAGTCCTCTTGATGAGTTTCTAGTGGACGGGTCAGTCCTTCTGGATAGTACGGCCAACATTGGGAGACGAACAGTCATGGTGAACCGATTATAGGGGAACAAGACAGGCATGAGGCTGAAAAAGTCCTCATCATACTCTCCGAGCCTTACAGCCTTCAGCGCAACGTCGGCAAGAATTGGCTTGATCGAAGGCGGAAATTTCCCCTTGACGTCCCATGATTCTACGAATCGATTATTAGACTACAGAGCAATGACAGTTCCCGGATCACAAACCTTTTGAAATGGCAGCCTTGAGTTCTTCAAAGGCGACCTGGAGTTCAGGGTGGAATTCTCGCTGAAGGCGACAGTCAAAAATCAGAGAGTTGAGTTGATGAAGAAGCATACCAGGTCGACGACTTTCCTCTTCTTGCCATTCTCCTCGATGATAGTGTAGTTCTTCCGCTTCTTGCCGGCCTTATCATCGCCAAGTAGACTGATGGGATGTTCCATCGTGCCATTTTCCTGCTTGCTGGTCCCTGGCTCAGTTGCTGGAAGCTTCCTGGACTTGGGTTTCTTGGGCGTGCTACTATAGGGGTTGTGAGTGGTGTAGATCCCGATGGCAAAGAGACGGTCTGACATGTCTTTCATGAGAGCGACCTCGCCGCTTGACACGTAGAAACCTTGTTGTTTTGTCTGAGCAAAGTGAGTTCGGTTGTCAACGTTCAACTCGGAGTCGTCGATGAACGGGTCTGTGACGTCGTAGTATTCAGATGTTGTATGTTTTTTCTGTAAGCATGATTAGATTCCCTACACGGGGAATCATGGTTGACGTGGACAGGAGTACCTTCTTCCTTTTGGGCTTTGCTTGGTCATCGTGCGTCTCTTCGCCGTCACTCTCGCTGATGTCTGGCTTAGGAGGTGGTGGAGTCGGGGGTCGCTGACCAGAGGCTTTGGCGAGGGCCGCGATATCAACCTCGTACTTTCCAGGACCACCCAGGTTGATGTCGAGTCGAATTGTCTCAAGCGGTTGTGGTGGAGGGGGTGGTGGTGGTGTTGGAGAACGAGAGCGCGGTCGCGACTGTTTCGACGACTTTGGTTTCGGTCCCGTGTCCGCAGTCGAGGCAGGTTTCGAGCCGGCGACCGACGCCGAGTATCTCATTTTCTTGGAAGGCGGTGGTTTGACATCGTGGCTGACGTCGGCGACGAGTGTGCGCCCGTCGTTGCCGGAAGGAGGACCAACGGAATTGTCGCGGCTGCTGAGCTCGATAACGTCGCTGCGAGTAGAGATTGCAGAATTGTGGCTTGAATGCGACGTAAATGGAACGTCAGCGGGAGATGTTGGGGAAACCTCAAGTGATTTCTGATTTACGTCCAGCATCTCAATGTCGTCGGCCATGTCGTGGACGTGGCAGGGCGAAAAACGACGACGGGCGGGCGGTTGGAAGGTGGGGACGAGGAGACGGTGTTGCGTTGGAGGATGCCTAAAAAGGAATGTCTCACATCTACCTGCCCCTTTCTCAGCATCTTTCCGCGAATTTTTTCAGCCTGCTTTTCGACCTGGCGACTTGGAATTTCGCAACTCAGCCTTTTCCTTCCCCTCTACATTGCACAGCCACACATGACTAAGCATTTCCCACCACCAAACTCGTCGCGACACGCTCCTCCTCCCCTCCTTCCGAAACATTAAAGCACACGCGACCATCTGGTCCCTCATCAATCTACCAGGAGTACTAGTCCGATCCCCATGTTTTAATGCTCTCTCATGGTACTCAGTTTCCTTTTCACTAATGGAGACATCATCTCCTCTGCTCAAGTCGATCCAAGGACCTCGATACACGACGTCTTACATTAGCCATGGTCGGCTGGCGTAATCCAGCTGACGCATCCTGCAGGCCATTGCGAGCCTATCTGCGCGCACAGGAAAGTTCTCTACCCAGCCAGACACTTTGCAGAAACGCGCAACGTTTTTCCGGCAGTCACCAAACACCAGTGAAATACATATTGGTCACGCTGATCTCTCTCTCGTCCCTGTCGGACAACGTCGTTTTGGACAAGCCATCTTCGCAACGGAAAACTGCCACCGGTGTTGAACAAGAACCGAAGACGGACGGTTCTTGGACATTCAACGATGCTTGAACTGACCAAGTAGCAAATGGCAGCCGAGCACCGCAATAGATGCCATGCCTGACCATTCGCTGACGCCGGTGACATTCACACCGCGGTCAAGATCGAAGTTTCAGGGCTTTATGGTCACCTTCTGTGTTCTTTGAAAAGGACGGGATCCCCAAACAACTCTTTTGGCTTCCATCTCTTTTACACTTCTGCATGTCCGTGATCTGATTGGGTTGGTCAGATCGGACCCTTGACATTGCTGATTGTGTAGCGACCGTCGGCACGCTCACGGTGGTTTCATCACAGACAACCGTGAGCTTGTTCTTGGCAATATTATTATAATGATCACCATTGTAGTCATCGGTCAATATCGGGATGTGTTCAAGGCTGTGGTAGTGACATCCTTTGGTGAGTCCGCCATGTCCGATATGCCTGATAATCCCTGATAATCCCTTGGCGAAAATCGGGCTACTACGATACAGGCCGAGGTGTACAAGCAGATTTGCGTTGGGACTCAGTGCATGCGGTGAAGTTTTCACGTCGTAGCTTACTGTGACAACATTTGTAGTAATTACCACGTAGCTCTGAGGAATGTGCCAACGTATGTTGTATCATCTCTTTGTCAAAGGACAATATCTGGCGAATCCCCAAGGAAGACTTCTTACTACAGATTCACTTCAAGTTGTACTTGTGAATCCCGCGCGGCTCTTATCTGAACAATTCCGAGGTGGCCGAGCCGTCGGAATCACCGTCAACACCAAAATCGGTCCCATGCTAAATTAATAGCCCACTTGCGCGCTCGTGGGCCCTGCCATGTGTGTATTTCACTTTTGCTCCACCACATACACCCACGTCACTGTCACGACACCCTCCACAGCACGCAGTACCCTGACGGCAGGCCCCCTGTCCTGCACCAAGCCAAGTTTCTCAAGGGTCCACCATGTCTTCAGCGACTGCGTTCTCAATCCCTCTCGCTAGAGGGCCTCTCATCGGCACCTTCCTCGGCTTAGTGCAAGTCCACACTCCTTGCTTCACCCACAGCCCGTGTCTTACAGTGAGGATATCACAGTCTATACGGGGTTACTTGCACGCAAGCTTTCTACTACTTCCGGACCTACGAACATGACAGTTGGGGACTCAAAATGACGGTATGTTAGTCTGCTGAGCCATCGGAACGCTCCCTCTGCCACTGGCTGACCTCGACTCGTCCCTAGGTGGCATTGCTAGTGTGAGGGCAGTCTCTGCTCTTGCACGGATCATCCATACTCACGTCGTCTCGTTGCAGAGTCTTGGAGACTGTTCATGCTATCATGACCATGTGGGTCATGGACGATTACCTGATCGTAGAATATGCCAACGTGCCAGCGTTAGCGTCAGGGAATTGGTTGGTTTCTCGGCTTGACTTTGTGTGGCATTTGATCCCAGTTTCTACAAAGGTCATCTGCGGTAAGTTTCCGGTTGTATCCTTCGATAAGATCCAGTGACATGGATCGTTCGGCAAAGTCACTTTACATCCTCGGGGTAAGCATCGTTCATTGATTTGCACCACATCGAGCTGACCTATTAAAGCTCCTCGTTGATTTCTATGTTTACCTGTGAGTCTCGTTCCGGTTCCGTTGATGTGGGACGTGTTACCCTTTGGCTCCTTACAGGTACTTTACCTGGCGCATATGGCTATGTCAGTCCAGTTATCTATGTCTTATCTCTGCGAGTCTCATTTGTTTACCCAGTCACAAAAAGGACATGGATTGTTGCTTTCATGGTACATTCAGGTTTTGACTCCATTTGTCGCCGTACCTGAACATGAACAAACAGTTTGCGCTCTCTATCTCAAGAACAGGCAAGTGTAACAGCGACGTTTGGTTTTCCCATGATACTGACATCTCCCAGCCATCAGTATAGTTTCTTGTGTCTTGAGGTACGACTAGCTGCCCTTCCCCCGCAACTATCCATAATCTGACCTGGCAAGTGCCAGCGCCATAAAACCGAGCTGGGTGGACTATCTAAACAACTCCAGAATGCTCCTTATCGTCGGAAACGTGCTCTTTATTGTCGGAGACGCCTTTTCGGCTGGCACGATGGCCTACCATCTCAGAAAATTCAAGTGCTGGGCGCACGTGCTCTCCCCCGACCGACCGCGTCGAATAGACATCCTTTTGAACCGTCTCCTCGTCTTTGCTGTCGCCACTGGCGCGGTGACTTTGTGCGTACTTGCCCCGTTTTTTCATTTTTTCGACCAGCGTGCGCTTTGGTAGCGGTGAACGTTATCGTACTGACGTGATCGTACACAGGCTCGTGGACGTGATCGCACTCGTACTAGTACGTCTGCCTTTGACTCTCCTTGTCATAGAAACCCTCTGAGCGCTGACACACGCGACGCCACCGCCGCCGCCTCCCCCCTTGCCCAGACCTTATCACAACCACAAAGCCTCGCCTTTTTAGGCGCCATTCTCGTCCAAACAAGACGTACGTCTCTCTCCCTCCCTCCCCTTTCTTACACGACCTGAAACACCGCCCTGACTCGCGACGCCCACGCATCTTGTCGCGCTTGCGCCGGTTGAAACCGCAGTCTACGCCAACTCGCTCCTCGCATCGTAAGTGACACTTTCCGTTTCCCTCCGAATCACCAACCAAAAAAAAAAAAAAACGAACCCCCAAACCCATTCTCGCTTCAAACACGGAAACAGACTCAATATCCGAAACGCCACTTCGCGCGCCTACGAAGACGCCCCGAGCACGCCTATCGAACTCCCCGTCATTTCCCTCCGATTCGCACGTCCGTCGGACCTCTCGACCGCTTCGGAACTGGACGGCGCCCAAGGACTCGTACATGACGTGCGTCCCACCTCTCTCTCTCCCTCGCACACACGCCTGAACGTTGGGGTCCAGACGAGAAAATCGGACGTCGAGTCGTGGCGGACGACCCAAGTTCAGAATTAAGGACTTTTGGTTTTATATACCTTCGAGCCTTTGCGTCTAATTTAATCGCCGCATCTAAAATATAAACGTCATGTCATACATTACCACGTTGCATACATGTTGCACCCATCCTTGCCCTCACATATACAAGTTACCCTCATCATCAACACACGTTTGTTATAATGAATAAAAATCGTTGTCCAGAATGATATTACATGGCTGTATAGACAATCATGGCCAGCGTGCAGAGACTCAGTCAAGAGGGGAAAAGAAGAGATACAGATGCGTCATGAAACGAGCCCACCTCGAAACAAGGTCTGGACCCCCCAAATAGAGCGAATACCAGTTAGAGAGCAGCCAGAGAGCGTGTAGCGGGCGATCACGAGATCGCGTCGCGAGTTCGACTAGTCTATCCATCTACCGTTTTGCCTTGGCAGCCATCTAAACAAAATAGGCATATCAGTGATCGAGGACGATGGATGTGTAAAAACCAAGACAGACCAGGTTAAGTGCAGACCCAGCCTTGAACCACTCAATCTGGCCCTCGTTGAACGAGTGCGCAAGAGGAATTTCCTAAACGACAAGACGTCAATATCGAGTTCACAATATGCCATCTTGAGCACTGACATCCTTGGTACCATCAACATGCTTGGCAACGAGAGTCAAGTTCTTGCCGGGGGAAAACAACTCGAGACCGAGAATGTCCATCTTGTCGTAGGGTTGGACCTTGTCATAGTCCTCAGGGTTGGCGAACGTCAGAGCGAGCATACCCTGCTTCTTCAGGTTGGTCTCATGGATACGAGCAAACGAGCGGACAATGATCGCGAGACCGCCAAGGTAACGAGGTTCGAGGGCAGCGTGTTCACGAGAGGAACCTTCACCATAATTGTGGTCACCAATCACGACCCACTTGATGCCGTGGTCGCGGTAGTATGCAGCAGTCTGGGGAACACCACCATATTCACCAGTAACCAAGTTCTTGACCTTGTTCGCCTCACCGTTCTCAGCGTTAATGGCACCGATCAAGCAGTTCTCTAACATGAGGTGAAAATGGAGTTCCGGCATACGGTAACTGTAACTCACGGGAGATGTTCTGGAGATGTCCACGGTACTTGAGCCATGGTCCACCAGCACTGATGTGGTCCGTTGCTGCCAAGCAACAATCAAATTCATCAACATCAACCCCAAGTATTGTTCACTTACTGCACTTGCCCGTGACTTTGATCAAGACAGGGAGATCGCTGGGGGTCTTTCCATCCCAAGGTTGGAAGGGCTGAAGAAGCTGGAGACGGTCACTCGTGGGGCTGACAGCGACAGCAACGGCAGCACGGTCTTCGGGGGGTGGCTGAAAGGTGTCCTGACCAGGGTCGTATCCACGGGGAGGAAGCTCATTTCCAGAGGGGTCCGAAAACTTGAAGGACTTGCCATCAGTGCCGGTGAGGGTATCAGTGACAGGGTTGAAGGTGAGGTCGCCGGCAAAGGCCATTGCAGTCACGATATCGGGGGAGGCGACGAAAGCGTGTGTAGCGGGATTAGCGTCGTTGCGACCAGTGAAGTTGCGGTTGTAAGAAGTGATGACTTGGTAGAGAGTTAAAAGAATTCTTAAATAATCGAGAGGCGACTCACTCGAGTTGACCTCTCCCTTCTTAACATCCTGTCTGTCCCATTGACCAATGCAAGGACCACAGGCATTTGCCAGGACGAGACCACCAACGTTCTCGAAAGCACTCATCTGACCATCACGCTCAATAGTAGCCCGAATTTGTTCAGAACCGGGGGTGATAGTGAACTTGCTCTTGACGTCAAGACCGTGTGCAGAAGCTTCCTTGGCAATCGAAGCGGAGCGGGACATGTCTTCGTATGAAGAGTTGGTGCAGGAGCCAATGAGAGCGACCTTGAGTTCCTGAGGCCAGTTGTTCTTCTTAACCTCCTCGGCGAACTTGGAGAGAGGGGTGGCAAGATCGGGAGTGAAGGGACCATTGATGTGGGGCTCAAGTTCGGACAAGTTCTGTTCCAGGACGGTCAGAATGCACACTAGATGTTGGAAATGAACACGTACGATCTCAATGACTTGGTCGTACTCGGCGCCTTCGTCAGCCTTGAGGTTGTGCGAGAAGCGCTGAGCGTATTGGGCAATTTCTGAACGCTTGGTTGCGTTCAAGTAGTCGACCATGCGGTGGTTGAAGGGGAAGAGCGAGGTAGTAGCACCGATCTCGGCACCCATGTTACAGATCGTAGCCATGCCCGTGCAAGAGAGCGACTCGACACCAGAACCGCGGTACTCGACAATGGCACCAGTTCCACCCTTGACAGTGAGGATACCAGCAACTTTGAGGATGACATCTTCAAAGTTGACGCCATGAGCAACACAAATGCAAAGAGGGGTTGAACGATCCAACCTTTGGGAGTTGTCCAGCCGCCGATTTTGCCGCTCAGGTTGACACCAATAACCTTGGGACACTTGAGTTCCCAAGGGATACTAGCCATCACATCGACGGCATCAGCACCACCAACGCCACATGCAACCATTCCGAGACCACCCGCGTTTGGCGTGTGGGAGTCAGTACCAATCATAAGACCACCAGGGAAAGCATAGTTCTCCAATATGATCTGGTGAATGATACCAGAACCGGGTTTCCAAAAGCCGAGACCATACTGTATGATTCCCGCCTCAATAAACTGTATCCTCATACGGGGAAAGGAAACAACCCACCTTGGCGGTGGCCGTTGCCAAGAAATCGTACACCTCCTTGTTGATGTCGATGGCACGCGCCAAATCCTTAACACCACCGACTTGAGCCTCAATCAAGTGGTCACAGTGGACAGTCGTGGGGACGGCAGCAGTGTCCATACCCGCCGACATGAATTGCAAGAGTGCCATCTACGTTACATAAGCGCATATCGGACCGGGACATATGGAACTGGCGCACTTGAGCAGTTGCATCTTGGCAAGCCACACGCTACGGACATCCTTGAGTCAGCGAAACCGGACCAAGAGTGGCAGACGTACATCGGGGCGAAGTTTGAGGTAGCTCACACCTCGAACGAGATCTTGGCTGTGAGGGTCATCCAAATGACCATAGACAATCTTCTCCGACAATGTCAATGGACGGCGCAACCTAGCGTATTTAAGAAGCAGCGTCAGTGTCCACTACATAACGAAGAGGGTCCGAAGCACCTTTCGCGGACGATGGCAAGGTTGTCCTCGATACGCTGATAGTTTATGTACGCGCCCTTTTCCAGGAGCGACATGGGAACCTTGGTATCGCCAATACGGGGGGCGACGGTGGCCATGCCAGCAGCGAAGCGGCGCACTGAGCGCAGAGCATCACGAGCTCTTGGAGTGATACTGAGCATCGTCGGGAAAAGCGTCGACGACGACACGGATGAAGAGCTGGGCCAGAGTTTCGAAGAGAAAAGTCTTGCTTCCGGCTATTTCCGTCCGAAAGGTTCGTTTTATGGGTTTGGATAACCCTCGTGATTGAATTTGCCGGTCCACCCAATCATAGTTAAATGTTTATAAATATCATCTCCGCTTTTTCTAACGCACCTGCCGACTTCGGCATTCACTCGGCACATCGGCCGCTCAGCGCTCATCATGGGCAAGCCAAGTAACACGAAAGTGCTTTGTAGATCCAAGACTGGCCCCGACTCAGTGAGACACATGCCCGTGTTCACGACATTCACCCACTGTGGGAAGCAATATCGATGAACACTCCTCACTGTTAATTCATGGCCGCCGCGCTCGCTTCTTCCCAACGGCAACACGCAAAAAGTGAGCGTAGACCGACAAGTCCGACGACCAAGCCAAGTATGTACACCACCTGTATCTGACGTACGGCCATATGGACGCCACTGCATGTCATGACTCGATGACTGCGCGCCCAGGGACAAATCACATACTGACGGATGCGTATCCGAAACTCGTGCCCTCCAGTCCTCTCGCGATGAGCGTAAATTGCTGGGCGGCCTCCCTCATCCGCCTCGGCGACCTCGACCTACAAATATGTCAGTATGACCTCGCGGGTTGGATCTTACGGAAGACCTACCCAACCACAGCCTTGACAAATGCCCGCTTGGCCTCCGGAGTGGCCTTGGATTGCACAAAGTCCTCCTGCGATAATATGTCTCGTAAGCGCAACAGCATCCCCGAAGCCGGCAATGCAACACATACGGCAAAGAGTATCTCATTCATCCATTCCCTCGTTTCGGTCGGATATTTCGACGCAATCATGGACAATAGCTCGATCAGGTTTTGGGTCGCCGACCTCGGAGCTACACCCGCGAACCCGGTTAGAACCGCCCGAAGGATCGGCCGACCATGCATCTGAAAGAGAATCGTGCCGGCTTCTCCGAGGTCATCGCTTCCCGCAGTGCGCCGAATGAGCGTTTCCTAACAAGATTATCACTGAGCTCATTATGCCAAGGGCGGCAAGATCTCCGACGCACCAGGAACGTGCATGTCGCAACTAGAGAATAACGCTCCTGGAGCGATAGCGAACTGACCGCACATTGCATCAACGCATCGAGGGCACCGGGTGGTAGATTGTAGAATACTGCCACAAAATGCTTTGCCACCTATCCACACGCACGTCTTTAATACACGGGACACAAGTCCGGCCAAGTAGAAACTCACACTGTCCAAGCAGCCAAAGAAAGCCTGCACAATGTCAGGGTTCTTGAATCGCGTCAGTTTCATTGCCCGCAATCTGTGTCGAGGCTCTCACAGATTCCATGGCTCCTGGTTGGCCGAGCATCGACAACGATGTCTGTAGCAGAACAGGTAGCGCATTCGACACGACCGTCATTCCTTCGACGTTTGGTGGTGTTTTCAGCGTAGAATTCGTGAACAGGATGGGTGGGTCCAGTTGAATGATAAGCATGTTCGCTAGTGTGAGCCACACTGCCGTGAGCTGCCTTTGAGATGCAATACATATCAATCCCAACAGCGGACCCGGCGGCAGAGATAACAGTGTGATGTCACTGGGCAAGGATGTAATGGAGCGCAGGAACTCGCTGAGCGCCTACATGTTGCACACGGTCAACCCCCTTCTACTCATATTTCACAAAAGGTGACTCACGTCGGACACACTCGCATCTGTCGACCACAGTTCGAACGCACTTCTTACCGCTGTGAACAAACTCTCTCGGAGTTTGACCATCCTGTAATCGTCGCGAGCCTGCCGCAAACGCTCCGCTTCTGCTCGCTCTGCAGGCGTTTCATCGATGATGAGTAACGAATCTGCGGTGCGGGTAAGCCCCTTTGCTACTCCCGACAGTGTTTGGAGTTGAGCGATTGCCACAGCACGCGCTTCTTCGAGTAGCTAGCAAAACCTTTTCAACAATATCACCAACGAAGCGTCGTGAACACATACACGCGACGAGGACCGCAAGGCTTGTTCGAGTTTCTCGACGACGGGGCACACGATGGCGAGCACGGGTGGGATCGCTTCTTCAGGCTGCAGTGCCTGAATGACACTCGCTATCGACTGCAACACCTTGCTTTTCTCTGTGTCCTGAGATGCGAACACTAAGAAGATGGACACGTGTACTAGGACCACAACGTCACTCACGGGAATGCCAGTCAACCCAGCGTGCAATTCTGCAAATGCCCTTATGTGCGGTGCAAGGGCGACGCGATTGGCATCACAGAGATCTCGGAGCCCATTCGCAGCCGGCAGACAGAGCGACGGCTCGGGTAAACCAGCAACGACGTACGAAATGGCGTTCATGAGAAGAGAGGGCGATGATGTAGGCGTACTCGTGATAGACTGAGTAGTGAACCATGACGCGTATGTGCCTTTACGCGAAGAAACGTGCTTCATCAGTCCCACTTCGTAACACAAACTCGAAACGGGGCTCACCAGTGAGGCTAAGCGCAGTGCGTCGTATCCTATCTTGGCCGGTGGTTGGTAGGCGTCCGAGTACATCCGGTCCAAACAATCGAGCAATGAACTGATTGTCCTCGAGAGGGACTGCCTCCTGAACTGACATGATACAATGTAAGGTAGCTTCTATTTCCTGAGAGGACAATGAATGGATTTCAATTGAATGAAAAATAAATGAAACCTCCCACCTCCCATCCACTGGATTCAGGTCGGCTTGCGAGACGTTCTTGGATATCATTCAAGTAATAGCCCATCATGTCGTTGCGGAGGATATAATATCTGAGAACTGTCAAATTTGTGGACCGCTTCAATACCGTATACATACGCGTTGATGAGCGTATCGCCCACATCCCTCCGATAACTGAAATTCGTGAGCAGAGTCGTTTCTGAAAGTGCGAAAATACGACTGACACTTGAAACTTATCCACCTGATCTATGCCGTATTAACCGACGTTAGCGCGGGTCTTGCATCCCAATCTCAAACAACCCACCTTTTGGCCACCCACTCAATACACTCTGAGGCGGCCATGCAACCTTGCTCCTCAAGATCTTCACAAGCTCGACATACACAGCATTCACTAACGCCAGCCTATTGCTCTCTTCCACTTCCGCAGGCGGAACGCTACCCGTCTCATCATCCCCCTCGTCATACTCCACACTCCAGAGCGATTCCTGAAAGAGATACCAGAACCCAAGCGTCATCTCACTCTCCTCCTCGTCTACACCAAAGTAACCAGGTAAACCAGTGTAACCGAGTAACAGTCGAAGGAAACTTTGTATGAGCTGCGATCGTGTGTGCGGAGAACCTGCTACCGGCTGTTGTGAGGTGATATTAGTGGCAAAATATGTATTCGAGTGGTCACCAAGAGTCACAATGAGCTTGCACAGAGAGTGAGAGAGCTCTGAGGCTTCTCCGGCTGCAATTTGATAGCTAAGATGCCCCATATGGTATCATGGAGGACGAGCAACGCACATGATGTACTGGACTGAAGAATTCGAGGAGCCCATGCGTCAACCCAAACGAGCAGTGGAAGCGTGAGCGACATGACGCCAGCACCCCCAGCCAACGAGGAACGCGTCATGATTTCCTGCAACGCGTCCGAGGCCGGGGAGAAAATTTCGTGGTCAATATCAGTCTCCGGGTTGGGAGGAGTCAGTAGCGAGATTAACATTGGGATCAGTGGAGTAATATCGCTGTCACGCATCTCAGTCGATCAGTCAACAAGGGGTTTCCATGACGCCACACGTACTTTCCACGAAGTACGGACATCCACGCTTGTAGACATTTGAGCGCGGAGTCCAACTCACGTACGCGCATTTGACTCCGTGGTTGAGTGATTATCGTGACTACGGCTTGTACGACAAGTGGGGCCGCGTCGAGGAGAGTCTGTTGTATCTGCATCCTGACTCGGACATTGGTCTGGGGTGCGTGGAGAAAGGACTCGCGAGATGCTTACTTGCTCGCGCCAATCAAGTCAGCTGTCTCGACTTCTTCTGCAACGATGGAGAGGAAATCAAGCAAAATCTCCGTAGGGGTTCCGCGGCTAGACAAGAATTCGACGGTCGACACTATCCAATCCGGCCATATTGACGAAGAACCTGGGGCAATTTTCAACGCCAAAGACGTAATCTGAGAGCGCTCGTCAGACAGATAGGCGTCATGTCGAAAGTTGTCATGTTACCGCAACGAATAGTTTGCGAAGGATGATCTTGCTCTTTCCCGACACGATCGAATGGGATGTGAGTTCGAGCACTAAATCGCGTAGGGAAGTGGCGTTGTCCACCGGAAAGGTATCCCTGTCGTGTGTGTCACTGACCTACCAACTCGGCGTGCATGATCAGCGACGCACCAATCCCTGGTGATTTTGACTTGGACAGTATGCGCACCAAAGAACTGGACATTGACGTCGTCATGATGCAAAAATGGGATGACCAAGCCCCAAGCCTCGTATCGTTTTTGGATGTCGAAGAGTTCCTGTTGAAGACGACGTTGGGTGTCTGAAGAGCCAGCGCTGACAGGGGAATAGGCTTGTTGTATGAGCTGCGAAGAGTTGGATGGAATCAGGCAAGGGCAGTTCTGGAGATCGCATTTAGTACCTGAGCTGCCTGGACTACGTCGAACTGAGGGAGGGTCGGAAGAAAAGTCGGGTTTGCCATTGACAACAGCGGAGGGAAAGTGTTTAGAATTTGACTTATCAACTTTTTATGAGGAATGCGCTAGTATCATAGAGCAACACCACATCGCGTGCATCCTAGTTATTCTATCCACAATCTATTACGATTCAACTAAAATTCGCCAGACCAATCCCACCAGCGCTTGCGCTGGCTCAAGCTCACCCGGCAAACTCAACGCTCCGAGCCGCCCCGCCTTGGCCCACTCGTTCACCACCGGAACACCCCAGACCGCGAGCCACCCAAATGTCCACACCCAACCCAAAACCCCGCCCACCGGTCTCCCCGTGGCTGCTTTCCACACGCGCTCCAATACCACCCCAACACTGTTCATCACCCAGAAACCGATGAGGACGACCGAGTTTCCGCCTCGTCCAAAGGATCGAAGTTCGATGTCATGAAAAATCCCGGAGATCAGGAAGCCTCCGAACAAGCCTCCAAGCCGGCCAAACAGATAACCGAATGGCCGCATACCGAGTGTCACGAGGAGTTCACGCATCATCTGATGCCACCGACGGCCCCAAAGTTCGCTCAAAGAAGTCGACAGCCACGGAGAGTCGAAAAGCGGCGGCCATTGGGAAGGACGTTGCTGGAACAGTATGATGCAAACGATCGCTAGAAATTGGTAGCTCCATTGTATCGCAAAGTGCGCCATGCAGACTGTCAAGAAAGACACAAATACAGCCCGCAAGAGTTCTGGGCCGGGCGAGAGGGTGTGGTCAAACAGAGAACCACCATTGAGCGAGCCAAATGTCTCCGGAGATAGAATGCGGATGGTCTGAAGGCATGCATCGAAAGCAAAGGCGTGAAAGGCCAATCGGGCTGCCGACAACAGTATGAAGATTGTTCGAGAATCTGTTTCAAAGACGGGTTTTGGGAGGATGAGTCCCCGCGGCCAATTCCATCCGATGCCTCGCGTGTTCAACATCAAGTCCCAGGCGTTCCAGAATGCTGTGTAGATGCTCCCCGAATCTGATTTGTCCTGTTTCTCCCAAGGACTTTGACGGCGAAAACGCTCTGGGGAAATAGCCCAAACTGTACAGCGCATTGAGATGCTCAACATATGAGTCTGAGATGGACTACGTCAATTGCAAGCCACGCTGGGTTGATGTACTCACGATGAGCACGGTGTTCATCTGGCCTAGCTTGGGATCGCCGCCCGACATGTCGATGAATATACCGCGCCAGGAAAGCCACACGATGACTGGCAAAAGCGCGAGGCGGTAGAAGCGCGTCCCCTCGAGCTGAACCAATACCCCCATCAAGTACTGACATACGAAAGGCGGAAGGATATATGCAAAAAAGGAAGCCCTTGTGAGACCGATCTTTTGCGACATCGTAAAGACCATGTCTTGAACACTTTGATTGGTCATACTAGGCTATGAGGATCCCTCTTCACGGAGGATGCGAGGAAACTGACCTTGTTTGCGTGTCAATCTTGTGGGGATTGGAGAGTGGATCCAAGCGTCAAACAATTGGGCTTTTAACCAGATGTGGGTTGAACGGCACGGCCATGCTTTTGGATAATTAATGGAAGTTTAGACGAAAAGGGTTTAGTATCGCCGCCTCATGTCCTCCGTTGTGAGGGAGAATAGAATCATCGACCCTTCGTCGGGAATCAACCACGTATCCGACTGAAGTCGTAAATCATAAACGGCAGACCGTCGATGTAGAGGGAAATGGTATGTGGTGTAGATTCGACTCCGACGTGTTGATTTCTTTGTTCCATTGTAGAGATGTCACGGTTGAACCAATGCCAGTGACTCCGAGACATGAGTTATGACCCTCACTTCAACATCTCTAGGCATATCTCGGGAGCATGGCAGGCCCGGGATTCCGTGAGCTAATATTCTATGGCCTTGGTGTCAAATTCTTCTATATTCCAGCCCATGATGTAACACATAAAAGGCAAAGTCCAAGTTTGCCGTCTGCGGCTTGCATGCTGTTGTCCGAGTTGCTGGATGTCTAAAGCAGCTAAGAACCCACAAGCAATGGCTCGAACCGACCAGGCAAACTCAACGCAGCAAACCTCCCCACTTTCGCATACTCGTTCACCATCGGGACACCCCAGAACGTCAACCACCCAACCATCCACATCCATCCCCAAACACCACCTACCGATCTCCCCGTGTTTTTTTTCCAAACACGCTCCAGGATCATTCCAATGCCCTGCATCGTCCAGAACCCGACGGGGACGATCGAGTTTCCCCCTTGTCCAGAGGATCGCAGTTCGATGTCGTGAAAGATCCCGGAGACCAGGAAGACTCCGAGCACACTTCCAAGACGGCCAAACAGATAGTCGAATGGCTGACCACCCAGAGTCAGCAACATATCTCGCATCATTTGATGCCACCGACGTCCCCACAGCTCGCTTAGAGAAGTCGACAGCCACGGAGAGTCGAAAAGGGGTGGCCATTGAGACGGATGTTGGTGAAACAAGATGACGCACACGATCGCTAGAAGCTGGTAGCTGTACTGCAGCCCAAAGTACGCCGAAAACGCTCCCAACGACACTCCTAAAGCTGATACGAGCACGGATCGCAAGAGTTCTAGGACGGGGGGAAGGGATTGGTCAAAGAGAGAGCCACCTGGAAGTGAGCCAAACGTCTCGGGAGACAAGATGCGCATGCTTTGGAGACACGCGTCGAACGCCAAGGCGTGAAATGCGACACCGGCCGCCAATAACAGTACGAAAATGAGGCGCGAGTCGGTTTCGAAGGTGGGTTTAGGCACAATGAGTCCCCGTGGCCAATTCCATTCAATACCTCGCGGGTTGATGAACAAGTCCCAGGCGTTCCAACATGCGGTGTAAACACCTCCCACATCCAATTTGTTTTGATTGTCTGGGGGACTGACATCGATATCGCACTTGTGCAAATGCCCACACAGCGGAACGCGTCAAGAGGGAAGACATTTGGATCTGGGATGCACCTCATCAATTGACATGCAACATTGAACGAGTGACACTCATGATGAGCACGGAATTTGTCTGGACTTTCGCCAGGTGACCTCCAGACATATCCACCAAGGTCGCACGCCAAGCTAACCAAACGGTGACAGGTAACAACGCCAATCGGTAGAAGCGCGTTCGGTCTAGTCGAACGAGCACTCCCATCAAGTACTGACACACGAAAAGCGGAAGGATATACGCAAGCAATGTAGCGCTTGTGAGGCCAGTCTTTTGTGTGATTGCAAACCCGCCTTCGACAACACTGTGAACAATGATGTTGAATGATTCAGGGCTTGGTTCATGTGGAAAACGAGGAGAATGACCTTGCTACCGTGTGGGGGGTATCGGGGGTGGGTACCTGGGTCCTGTGCGTCAAATCGATCAGTTATATATGTGTGTAGTCCATCAGGCCCTGATATGACACCTTCATTTTAGCTCGAGTACAACCGATGTTCGTGGGGTCGACGTGGACAGAAACGTTGGTCATGTCCGACGTCCTTACAGTGACGTGGCAGATTCGGACGTATGATTGAAATGAATGGGCTATACTGCATACTGTAGTCCTGTCCATCAGCGAAGCAACAGCGTGCTTGTCAGCGGACCGGTCGACGATCTACTCACAAATTGAAACTGCGTGGGCACTTGGTGCAGAGCAAATTTTAGTTGCTGACACGTACGAAAATTACTAGCCGGCGCGGTCGGACGTTTCGTATCACTGTCTCGCGTAAACTGCTGCCGTCAGGAGAGGACACCAAACATGATAATGTAACAAGTTGACATCGATCGATATCGATTTCCTGCAGGCTGAACGACTCCCCCAAAAGGGGTGTGATCGGATGGGAGGCGTGAGGGATGCGTGGGTCCATGGCAAAGGATGCATGTAGGTTCCCAGTGCGATATGGATGCTGGATTTATATTTTCCAACGTCGCTCTCGGAACTCGCTTTCGCTGGCGCTGCAATTTAGCGATCGTTCGGATGAGGGGGATAGGGGTTCAGTGCGTGTAGTACAGGGCCGTCCACTGGCAAAAGAACGCTCTTCGTAATATCGCCGACGTGCTGGTTGAGCATCATCCACACAATTAAATTGAATAATGTGATCGATTATCTGCCTGAGGTTCCCAACCGAGAGGCGTCGAGCTTGGTCACGATTCCCTACCATGCGAGGTCGAGTGCATGGAAAGTACACCAAGGTCTCTGTCCTTGCAAAGAGTTGCTCGTATGAAGTACATGATCCTGTGTGAATAGATTATTATGATACTTTGAGAATGCCGTACAACCTGCTACCGTGATGGTAAGACAACTGGGGGTACATGAGTTTGAATAATAGCGCACGCGGAAAAGCACGTACGCACCATAAAGTTGATCTGCTAAGCACCAATGTGTATATAGAAGATCTGTTGATCAAAGGGTATGTCGCTTGAAAAAAGACTCCTCATCGTCCTGTGCAACGCCAGCGCCGCTCGGCTATGATCCAGACTCGGACGACCACTCTCATCAATCATATTGTCATAAAACTTCGATGTGATCTTGTTGGTGTGCGCATCATCCACAGCCCACATTGTCCCAATAACCGAGCGGAACCCGGCAAACTGCATTGCAGCAGCAAGATGGATGACCTCATCTGGACTCTCCTCGTCTCCAACAGTCGTATGGCAAGCAGACAGATACGCGAACTTGGCGTCCTGTAAGTCGTATTGCATGATGTTTTCGAACTTGAACAGTTCGTCACCCAACGCAAACCCGGACTCAAATGGATGCTTCCGATCGGGGATCCCATGGCAGGCAAGGTGAACAAAGTCGTTCTTGCTCAATTCTTCACCAACCTTGGCGATGCTTGCATCCTGGTCTTGAACGCAAGTAAGCGTTGCGACAGACCCGACACGTTGTGATATACTGGATAGCTCAGTATTCACTAAGGCGAGTGTGTTCTGTCCCGGAGCCTGCGCCTGCCCTATAAAACGACATCGTTCTATGGATGGATCCGATGGCCGCTCCTGTCGAGCACGAATGAGGGCTGTCAATGTCGGTGTATAGGAGGAAATATAAAGACCGGAAATTTTCGGTTGGCCCTTCCTATACGAGCCGGCGGCATGCAACGGAAGAAGAGAGAACTCGGCGGTCGAGCACCACCAGACACGAGATCGATGGGGACAGACCTGTTGGAGGAGTTTCACGATTGGGGAAACAACTATGTCCCAGAGTTCTCGTAGAAGCACTATAATGTCCCTCGTCACATCCATGAATTTGGCGCGCGACGTCACAGAACGAAGTTCCAAGGACAGCTCGTCGGCACGGACTTTAGTGATGGGGAGGGTAGCGTGGAGGGAATCTTAGTTGGATAGAAGTACCAATGCATCGCAGCCATACTGGCTGGAATTTACAATTATAACTGGTCCACTGGCAGCTGCAACCTGGAGATCTGAGAAGAGTGGGGGCTGGAGGAAACGAGAGAGGCCAGGCAACCTGCGAATATCAGCGATGATATCCTGCAATTGGATGTTGAGACGCCATGCCCGATCATGCTGAGAGTCACCGTCGGGAGGGGCATCCGACACACCGCGAAGGAAGGATGCCACTTGGATGAACTTGTCTGCTAACTTCTTGCCTGTGTCACCCGATGATACCACATCGTCAAGAGGATAACGAAGGCGGGTTAACTGACTCCAGAACACACCGCGACCTTGTTCAAGGAACTCAATTGCATTCGTCGGATTGCCATAGCGAAGACAAGCGGAAAACGCGTCGACCGCTAGAGATGTTATGAACTGTTTGAGTAGCGCAAGATTTTGAGGCAGAGACGGCAGAGCAGCAGTATGGTGACTACTGAGGCGAAGAAATGTTTGGTAAGCCAAAACTGTGGTACTGTGTTTGCACTCCTCAGCCTTCTCGATCCATCCTTTGGCATATTCGAGATGAGCGCGAGGCACTATCTGAGAAACCTTGGAGAGCTGGCAATATATATTGAATGTTTCCTGCAGGTCATTGATGTCGTGCATGGGTGAGTGGTTGAAACGGCTGTAAAGGGAACTCGCGAGGTTGCGCAGTGAATGGGCTCGATCAGGATGCCCCTCCGGGTAAAGTTCCGAGGCACTACGTTGCAGGAAAACTGTTTCCTCGAGGTCAGACAGGCTTCCGAACTTGTTGAAACGGCTATAGAGGTTGCGCAGTGAATCAGCTCGATCAGGATGCCCCTTCGAACGAAATTCCAATGCATTGCGTTGCAGGGAAACTGCCTCCTCGAGGTCATACGGGCTTCCGAGCTGGTGAAAACGGCTATAGACGGAAGTCGCGAGGTTGTGGAGTGAATGAGCTCGATCAGAATGCCCTTGCGGACAAAGTTCCAATGCATTGCGTTCGAGGGAAAGTGCCTCCTCAAGGTCAGACAGCCGTCCGAGCTGCTTGAAACGGGTATAGAGGTAAGCTGCGAGGTTGTGGAGTGAATAGGCTCGATCAGGATGCCCCTCCGGACAGAGTTCCAATGCATTGCGTTCGAGGGAAAGTGCCTCCTCGAGGTCAGACAGTCTTCCGAGCTGGTTGAAACGGCTATAGAGGGAACTCGCGAGGTTGCGCAGTGATTCGGCTCAATCAGGATGCCCCTGCGGGCGTAGTTCTAATGTACTATGCCCGAGGGCAAGCGCCTGGTCGATGTCGGTGATCTCTCCTCTTTGGTCGAACCGGTCGCAGAGTAAACGAGCAAGTTCATGTAGCGAATCGGCTTGATTTGGATGGCCCTTGGCATGGAGTTGTAATTCTTTGCGGCAGAGGGTGATTTGCTCGTCGAGTTCAGACATTGGCCCAGAGTAAATGTGGGGATCAATCGTATCCTGCTCAAATGTTCAGTCACTCCAGCTAGCTAGTTTTTTGAATTGCAGACAAACCTCTTGTACGGTCTTCTTCTTTGCAGGCTGTGGTCGCCAAGGGTGAGAGAGCACAGGCTACGTGCGAACACCACGGATATCAACTGACGCCCGTCACTTCTGATGTAGCCATCTCGTTCCATAATTAGATATAAGGAATGAGTAGTTCATCTCAGACGTCGAAGAGCCTGAGAGTGTGCACTCCCTTCTAGTTCTCGAGCCTGGTGTCTGGCAACGACGCGCGCATGGCCTGAATGGTCTCGCAGAGCTGCAGTTAGCGCTAACACCAATCCTACCCAATGATGGACTTAGCTCTGCAGACAAACACCATCAATGTTGTCGGTTCATAGCGGGAAGGTTCCAATCGAACATCATTCCGGGATCCGGCTCATTCCACTTTAGGTATGTTTTCCGCGCGGGACTTGTCACCTGCGCCTAGTCTATCGACGGTTCACCTCACAGACTACAGTAGTACCGCTCTGGTCATCAGACTCTGTGCCCAGCTACAGAGCTGATTTTGGATATCTCCCAGCCGAGATTCAGACGATTTGGACGTTGCAGGCGACAGTCCACGCTGCCATCGACGTGGATGGACCCTCTGACACTCAATCACCCATCTGTCCCCTCGACCTTCCCGACATTCAAAGTCTCAGCCCCTTCTCTTCAAAAAAGCGCCGCCACTGGACGGTCGTACGAAACCACATTTGCGAGTCAAGGACAAGGAAGCAACGCCACGTTGGGCGATACATAGACGACCTGGAAAATTCCCCGGCCGAGATACTGGACCTTATAAAATCTTTACGACCGCTCTCGGCGACCTTGCTACTTCTGCGGTTGGTTCAAACACAGGTACCAGCTTGGGCGGCGCGAGGATGGGCGCTGCAGAGTATATCGATGGCTCAGAACACCGGCTTCTTGCGACGATACGGTCGGCGGTCGAGCATCAGGGGGTTGAGCAGAAACATCGGACCGGCCTCGATGAGGTGCATCCAGGAACGAACAAGGAGGAGGACACTGAGACGTTCCGGACGGGCGAGCGCATGGAGGCATAGGATTATTTGAGGGACGTCGTATACGTGTCGACGGGTACGATGCGTATGCACGGAGTCTCGCCGAGTTCGTCACCTCGTCCGTCTATAGTACTTCCAGTCCACGATGTAACATATACAAGGCACTTTCACCATCTGCCTGCATGCTTCTTTGGTCTGTGGTGTCCGAGTTGCTGGACGTTTAAAGCAGCTACTTGAACCGCACAATCTAACCACGAACAAGTGCACGAACGAGCGCAAGTGATGGTTCGAACCGACCAGGCAAACTCAACGCAGCAAACCTCCCCACTTTCGCATACTCGTTCACCATCGGGACACCCCAGAACGTCAACCACCCAACCATCCACATCCATCCCCAAACACCACCTACCGATCTCCCCGTGTTTTTTTTCCAAACACGCTCCAGGATCACCCCAATGCCCTGCATCGTCCAGAACCCGACGGGGACGATCGAGTTTCCCCCTTGTCCAGAGGATCGCAGTTCGATGTCGTGAAAGATCCCGGAGACCAGGAAGACTCCGAGCACGCTTCCAAGACGGCCAAATAGATGGTCGAATGGCTGACCACCCAGAGTCAGCAACATATCTCGCATCATTTGATGCCACCGACGTCCCCACAGCTCGCTTAGAGAAGTCGACAGCCACGGAGAGTCGAAAAGGGGTGGCCATTGAGACGGATGTTGGTGAAACAAGATGACGCACACGATCGCTAGAAGCTGGTAGCTGTACTGCAGCCCAAAGTACGCCGAAAACGCTCCCAATAGTGATACGAGCACGGATCGCAAGAGTTCTAGAACGGGGGGGAGGGATTGGTCAAAGAGAGAGCCACCTTGGAGTGAGCCGAACGTCTCGGGAGACAAGATGCGCATGCTTTGCACACACGCGTCGAACGCCAAGGCGTGAAATGCGACACCGGCTGCCGACAACAGTACGAAGATGAGGTGCGAGTCGGTTTCGAAGGTGGGTTTAGGGACGACGAGTCCTCGTGGCCAATTCCATCCAATACCTCGCGGGTTGATGAGCAAATCCCAGGTGTTCCAACATGCGGTGTAAACGCTTCCCGAATTCGATTTGGTTCGATTGTCCGTGGGACTGTGACGTCGATATCGCACTCGTGCAAATGCCCACACAGCGGAACGCGTCAAGAGGGAAGACATTTGGGTCTGGGACGGACCATCAATTGGCATGCAACATTGAACGAGTGACACTCACGATGAGCATGGAATTTGTCTGGACTTTCGCCGGGTGCCCTCCCGACATATCCACCAAGGTCGCACGCCAGGCTAACCAAACGGTGACAGGTAACAACGCCAATCGGTAGAAGCGCGTTCGGTCGAGTTGAACGAGCGCTCCCATCAAGTACTGACACACGAAAGGCGGAAGGATATACGCAAGCAATGTAGCGCTTGTGAGGCCAATCTTTTGTGTGACTGCAAACCCGCCTTCGACAACACTGTCAACGATGATGTCAAATGATTCAGGGCTTGGTTCATGTGGAAAACGAGGAGAATGACCTTGCTTGTGAAGCCATCGTGTGAGGGGTACCGGGGGTGGGTCCTGTGCGTCAAATAGATCAGTTATATGTAGTCCATACGACACCTTATAACCGCAGTTCGTCCGAGCCTGTACTAAAAGGTCAAGTTTCACTATCGTTGGTGCCTCATGGCGGATTCGTATGAAATGTACGAGCTACAATCGGGCCCATCAGCAAAGCAACGGCATGCTTATCAGCCGACAAGCCCACGGTCGACTGTAGCATCGGGTCATCTGTCAGTTACAGTTCAAAGCTGCAGAACATTGTATCGCGTCCAAAATTAGACACGTTCGGAATTTGACAGTACTCCCATGGGTAACTCTCGGGTCCGGCTTGTCTCGTTACACAAGTGCCGCCGTGTGCTCAAACCTCAAGCTCGTCATTTTGCAGGGCCATGGAACGCCGTGGACATTTTTTTTCGCTGATCCATTACTTCTTTCCTTGTGACGAGGCCAAGCAGTGGTGACGGCGAACTACAGTCGGAGATACATCGA
>JBBPSL010000083.1:0-16199 GCA_038093555.1 Butyriboletus appendiculatus
GCTTCTCTCCCGTGTGCGAACGAATGTGCGATATGAGTGCGAAACGAGAGGTCTGAGCGAGTCCACGGCGGTTGCACGTGGCCCATTCACAAGTGTAGTTTGACTTGTGAACGCCGATGTGGGCTAGTAGATACACGTCAGTGGTGGCGTACAGGGATGGAGGGGAACGCTTACTAGAGTGGATGTGCTCAATAAGCGTAGGTAGGTGAGTGAATACGATGCCACAGTCGTCCCAAAGACACGTCACGGTGTCAACGGCTTGTTCTGCCGGCGGCGCTGTGGTGGAGGCCCCAGGTGACGCGGCGGCCTCATCGGGGGCGGCTGTGGGCGCGTAACCGAGCTCACTCTCGGACGAGTCGTCGTCGTACTTGAGCGACGACTGCGAGAATGAAGGGGACGGCGAGCGGAATGGTGGCGCTGGGGAGTACATCGTGGACCGCGTTGGACTCGGCACGAGGAACGTCGAGCGGGTGTTTGTCTTTGTTTGAGGATGCGGAACGACATGGGAGTCGTGGGAGACCGAACGCTATGCATTTTCTGATGCGGCAGAGCAAGTATTTTTGACACACTTTATGTTTCTCTTCTCTGACAAATCCAGTCCATCCTGGACTACTATCCTCACAAAAAGGTTCATATCTAGTCCTTTGAATCAACATCACTCTACAAACTCCTTGATTTCCCGCGCAACGCCCTCAATGTCTTCCACAAGATGCCAGTGCCCTACGTTCTTCATTGTAATCACTTTCACCTTTGGAATATGTGCCTTCAGAAACACCGCCACTTCTTCGGGCACTACCTTGTCCTCCTCTCCTACCAAGATCAATGTATCGGCCTCGATATTTGCGTACTGCGGGTCGGTTGCTTTTGCTACCGCTAAACACGCGAGCACGTATCCTTCTACTGGAGAGTTGAGGAGTGTAACTCGAGCAAAGTGACGGGCAAGAAGTGATGTCGCAAGCGAGCGCTGTGACATCCCGGCTTTGGAAACTGTATCGGCGACAGCAATCATCCCACCCTTGCGTACAACTTCAGCTCGAGCCATAAGTGTCTTGACCCCGGGTTCTCCGACTTGCTTGATGGGACCCAGAAGAACTGGTGGTGTCGCCATTTATTAGTCGTATTTGCACCTCGAACGGCTGCTCACTTAATTTCGCGACCCTTGCAGGATATGCTGCGGCTAGAGTCGTCGCTATGATCTGTGCATTGCTCAGCGCGCGTGAAACGGCTGGATTATTGCAGAACATACACCACCCATCGAATGCCCTATCACGACTGCCTTTTCCACACCGTGTACGTCAAGCACTGCCCTAGCACTTTCCGCATAATTTGCGATTGAAACCTCATTACCGCTCAGCGGGCTCAATCCATGCCCCTCCAGGTCGAACGTAATAATCTTACGTGTAGAGGCGAGTCCAGAGGCTTCTATAACAGGTCCGATGTTGGCGCCAGTGCCACCTAATCCATGAATGAAGAGGATAGTTCCAAGTGCTGCCGATACCCCTTGAGGAGGTGAAGTGTGTTCAACATGTAAATTCAACCCCGAGGGAAGAGTGAGTCTGTTTGCATCAGCTGAACTGTCGGATTTGCCATCAGGTCAACGGAGGAAGAATTACAGTAACGTTTTTTTTTTCACGCACAGGGCCATCCCAAAGTGATAGAATACGTTGTGTGGTTTCAAGGGTGAAAGGCGATGTGGTCCTGAGAATGGCAACGTTGTTATCAGCCGATATTGACTTTTGAGTTCCGGGGAGGACCACCGCGTCTTCATGTGATCTCGCGCCACCGACCTTGGAGCTCCCGGTTTAGACAGAGTTCACCGCGCAAGTTATTCATACATCGGCGAAATACCTCCGACAAGCTCTTCCCTATACCTGGGACTCCCGATGGCACATCCGGTGGGATAACAGAGTTTGTATGTGCATTCCGACATGTCATGTATCTGTCATCTCAAGTGAGCGGCGCAGAACGTCTGCCTCGGTAGTTTTTTGTCCTTTCTAGTGGCCGATGTCACGGGAACATGGAAGTCTGGTCGTCCTTTGGTACGCTGTTGCTTTGCTGTTACTGTAAATCAATGATGACGTTCTCCGGCTTCCCCATCTGACATTCGTGCTGCGACTCACAGATAATTGAATGTATGGAGTGTAGTATTCAGAGCGCACCATCGGACGCAGTATCGATATTTGATTGCTTCGGTGCCACTCCTGCTGGTGGTCGGGGTAGGGTTGCAAGCGTAAAGGTCGGTTCACACCACTGAGCTGCTTCGGGAGAGAACAGCCTGACCGGCCCCACAGCCCAAGTCTATCGAGCAGTCCTGCAATGTTCCCGAGTTCGGGTATGGCTTATCATATTTCTAGACTTATGGGAATTAATACTCCTTTTCTTTTCTCTCTTCCGTGTGTATTCCAGGGTTGATCCGTCGGTGCCGCCAGCCAGATCCCACCGATTGGTGAGACTCAGATCCTTAATTTTCTACCAGTCAGGTAATATTTTTAGTCGAGCGGACGCCTCAGAAAATCCTAGTATACAAGAGACGCCAAGTCAAACGAACACGAATCCTCGCGGGCCAGTGTTCTGAGACACCGACTGGGTGAGTTGATCGTTGCTCTTGTTGGGACACGTCTATTCACTTTCGGTACTGGTTTTCGTTAGTGTGAGCCGGACTCCAGCATCAAAGTCCCGGATATCGCTCTATCATATCCACGGCGCAGGAATCTAAACCATTTTACTGATTGTGAACGTCCTGGATTTAGACGGGATATGATCCATTCCTTGATTGATTGTATATGCCGCATCGGCGGAACAGCGGCTCGTTGTGCTCATCAAGAATGCAGTAAACTCTGGGATGGTTCAGGGTCTGAGATACCTATAATCAACAGGCAAGAGGTTCGCCTAATCATCTGTTTCAGAGCCATTTTACTTAAGCATCGCACTGGTTCGTGGATGGTCCCTTGGTCAGGGCAAGCATCACCCGTTTTGTTGAGGATGATCGTGGAATCAAGGAGGCCGTGTCCGAGAGGGCAAACCACCGGATGAGTCGGTAGCAACCAAAATAGAGGTCAGTCGAGTCGAAAAGCAGGTCCTGCACCACTCTGTCGGATAAGCCAGGAAGTTCAAGATGGCCGTCGCAGGTTTGAGGGAAACGTAGAGAAGCGGGATCAGGCTAACGGCTTTAGATCGTGCCCAACAAAAGTTATTTACTCTACCAGATCCTTTCGGGTGGTGGCTACGGGCACGTGTGGTATTATTTCACATCATGATGACGAGACGCTGACATCCCTGGACTGAGGGAAATTCTTCAAGGGGACACCTCACGGGTAAGTTGACCGTCTCGTTAGGATCCAAAATTTCGGACGTCATTTCACATTGTGTACGCCAAAGTGGGCGCGTACCGCAATTTAGAGCTCTTTGTCAAACAACCTGAATTTACGACCTTCATATGAAGGCTATCCGCAGCTGCTCTCAGCGGTGAGATTATACGTCACCTCCATGAACTTGGTAAGGTTCAACTAGGATGCTGTGCGAACCTCCTCGGAATTGAAAACGCTTTGAAGGACATTTATCTGCTTTTGCACCCCGAGAATATTGAGGTCATCGTCATGGTAAGCTCGGATGCGCATCACCTCACCGGCGGCCATTATTATATCATGCGTGTTGGTTTGTGTTATCACAAGTCGTCATTGAAATTCTTTCCCTACATAAGTACATCCTTTTGTCATGCATTAAACTCGAGCGCTCAGTGTACAGTCCGTCGACACGGTATATAGCAACTGACTCGGAAAACTTTTATTATTGAATGACTGTTATCGTACGAAAACAACATTCGCAGCTCGGTTTCAAGTTCAAGCCTCAAGCACATACTGGAAGGTACGATTTACCTTCGGCGTCGAATCTCAAGGACCGAGGCCTCCAAGGTGCCAGTGGTACATTTTTACGTCTACCTAGCGGTTTAGACGGTTATTTCACCAGCGCTGGTGATGATTACATTTTGAATGTTGCGCCTTGCGACGTTCTGAAGGAATTAAACGGGGTATTGCCGGGGGCCAGGTCGAATCAGCTGCTCCACCTCGTGAAGAGGCACTCCACATTGGCACAAGCACGTGGTCCGGAAGCCTATCACCAGACCTATCCTATCTAGAGGATCCACCTGAGCTTCATCGTCAGTATATAGGCTAGGGCCCATCGCATTCGTTCATATCTGTCTGTCACCCTCATCATGGCTACACCAGACGTTCAACGTGCACTTCCGGCCAGCTGTGAGTAAGTGGTTGATCCTGCGAAGAAATTGACATGTTTTATCTGATGAGTACTTCTACTAGTTGGGATCCAGCAGCCATCCCTGCAACTAGTACATGGGTACCTCCTCGATGGTGCGTATGATGACCCAGCCACAATTTTCTTCCCGTGATGCTGATTTTGGATAGGATGATGGCTTCGAATGCCCCCCCGAGGGCCCCCAAGCCTGTGAACGTTAATGGGTTGGGAGAGGCGTGGGATCCCAGTCACCCATCTTTCCGCGGAGTCGATCTGGTAAACAATAGGACAGTTGATCAAAGAAGCGACCAACTGATCGCTCGACTAGACCAAGACAGACTCCCGCCTGAAAGTTCCTAGTGTGGAAATCAGATCAGGCAGTGATGACACGGTCGTTGCATTTGTGGACGTTTGCATCCTCGATTCCACTGGCGCAGCACCGTACCGAGGTGATGTCCTCATCAAAGGAAAGCGTATCATCAGCGTTGGCGGCAAACTCGCACACGAGACACTGCAAGGTGCCTTTGTCATCGAGGGTAGGGGCCGCACTCTTATGAGCGGCCTCTGCGATTCTCATGCACATGCGACCTTTATCAATTCGCCTACCCTTGATGAAATCACTGCCTTGCCCATCGAGGAGCACACGGTCCTGTCTACCAGGAGTGCGAGACAATTCTTAGATAGTGGCTATACTATGTGTGGTACGTTGCTGGTTCTCCGTGGGCTTCTTCGGAGGTTAACAGTGTGTCCTCAGTGGGTGCAGCTGCAGCTAAGCCGCGCATGGACCTTGTTGTTCGTAATGCTATACAGGCCGGTGACATTCCTGGCCCTCGCTACCTCGCCAATGGTCAGGAGGCATGTGTCCAGTTCTACCTTTGTGAGGACAATCCGTTGATTTCGCTAGATGGCGCCACGTGGTGGTGCTCTTTGTGAAGGGATCACTACATACGTTGAGACCGCCGAGGATATCATAAAGACCATCAACACGTTTGCTGATGCGGGTGTTGACAGTGTTTGTGTTCCTGTCCCTTTCGCCTGCATTGTCCCCTCTGATCGCGGTGCTGATCTCTTAGATCAAGCTGTCCATGAGTGGCGACGAAATCCTCGAGGATCTTCGCGCGGAGGATAGTACTTTCTCCGACGAGCTTGTTGCTTCTGGTGTGGAAGCTGCTCACGCCAAAGGCATCCGCGTTTGCTCCCATGCCCGCTCCGATAAATCTATCCGCCAGTGCCTTCAGTATGGTATCGACATTCTGTACCATGGCTGTAAGTCCTCGTCCTTCAACGGGACTATCCCACTCACGCCATGTAGCGTTCATCTCCGACGAGTCTATGGACGCTCTTGAAGCACAGAAGGACCGGATCTATGTCGCTCCAGCTTTGAACATTCTCTACTCGTCCATGCTCGTCGCTGAGAAAGCACAGTGTATGACTTTTGTACATGTCTATTAGCTTTCCTCAGACTCACTTTGCACAATTTCGCAGTCGGTTTCAAGAAAACTGCCGCACAAAAATATAAACGAGAATTGGATATTTGCATTGCTGCCTTGAAGGAGATGAAGAGACGTGGCATCAAAATTCTTCCAGGGGGTGATTATGGGTATGTAAATCTCCCCGTCCAATCGAAGCATACAACCTGACTTGCATTGCATTAGCTTCGCATGGACACCCCACGGGTATATACGCTTTGTTGCATCAGGTTGAAGGAAGCTAACTCTGTTTAGTTCCTACCAGGACCTTGAGATCTTCGTCAACCTTCTCGGCTTCACACCCATGGAAGCAATCTTGTCCGCTACCGCCCTGGGTGGTGAGATCATGTTGCATCCCCATGAACTGGGCAAAGTTCAGCCAGGTTACTACGCCGACCTTATCCTCGTCGATGGCGACCCACTCGAGGACATCAGTATTCTGACCCCGACCAACGGGAAACTCGATATTATAATGATCGTGGGTGGTCGCATCTTGACTTGAAGTGGGAAGCACTAAGCGGAACCTGCAGAATGGGCAGATTCACAAAGACAAGGATATGTGGAGACAGTGAACTAACGTACCAGAGTCATCAAGCGCTTGATTTACTGGCAATGCTCCGCACATTTTCTTATGCATGCTATATATTCCGTCACGTTTGCACCTTGTCTTCTATGGATCACGGGGAACTCTCATCCCTCGTTCAGTTGTCGAACTCATCATTAACAATTCTTCGGTAGTTCTGTAATAAATGCACTGTAAAAAGTTTCGCTCGATCCCACCTGTGCCACAGTAACAATGGACTGCATAGTACACACCGTAACACAGCCATAGTTTCAAATGGTTGGACATCTGGATGAGCGCTTAAGGTGACACAAGTCTCTTGGCACAGTACAAACTTCAAATTTTCAGAGTTAGGCCTGACGCGGGATAGTAGAGTGTGATTCTACTATCATTCTAGGGGTTTCTTTTTACTTTGTCACGCTGGAAATTCCCGCATAACAAAGTGGAAAAAACACGACTGATCTACAATTTCATTGAACGATTGAAAATCTACTGTACCTCCTAAGAGCTTAAGATGCCTATCCCGCTCCCTCCAAATCCCTTTCCGCCAAGTGCTCTCCATGCTGCGTACGAACGATGTCTCGCCTTCTCGGCTGCAGCGCCCAATCTTCAAGCTCTCTCCTACTGTCCTCCCCCTATTATATGCGCTCGCCTTCTCGGCCACTTGTTGCGCAAGGCCCCTGCTGGTAATGGCCAAGGACAACTTCAACGCGAAATAACCTCGGCGGTGGACGATGCAAACCTCATGGAGTTAGCCGGGCATTATCTCAGTCATTATCTCGGCACTTGTAAATCTCTGCCTTTTCGCTATATCGATCCCTCCTACATGCTGGTTCGTTTACAGTTAAGCGTATCGGCGGACCAACGCCCGCGCCGTCGGAGGATTCCTCTCGCCCATCCTTTGAAGATACTCGTCAAGATTACATAGCTAAGGTGGAGGAGGGCACTCTGGATCATCGCACGGCTTGGGCGCATGTACGTTCCCATGCAAATTATATGTATCAGACCATTCACTCTGATGAGTCTCGAAAAGGCAATGCGTCGTGACGACAATTGTTGCATGCTTACCGGAGCGAGGGACTATTCAGACGGTGGCTTCCTATTCGTGGAAATTGCGCACATCATCCCAGAGGCAACTGACAAAAATATCGATCAAAAGGGCGAGAAGGTGAGTATATGCGATGTCTTCCTTCTGCCGACTCAAGAAATCTGTATAGCAATTCCCAGCTGGAGGCGTCTGGACGATCTTATCGATGACTTCACCGATGTCCACATCGTTGAGGATTTGGCGGGCAATCAAATCCATCGGCTCGAGAACATCATGTCGATGGAGCACAATTGCCATGGAGCTTTCGATGACCTTTTCGTGTGGTTCAAGCCCATGGAAGTGCGTTCCCCGGAACTTTTTCCCTCGTGCACTTCTTAATATCTGTCAACCGGGTTCACCACACACGTATCATGTATGCGAAGCTTGGCAAGGACATAAGATGGCATCGCGGATTCCTGATATCGTGACTTTCTCCTCGACAGCAACTGAATATCCTCTCCCCAACCCGGCCTATCTTGCACTTCACGCACTTTGCTGTGAGGTGGCCTGGATGTCTGGAGCTGCAGAGTACATGATGGACATAGAGAGGAGGATGGATGACACCGGAGTCCTAGCAAATGATGGCTCGACTGCTGACGCGCTGACGTCTTGATGGGCGTGCTGACACTTGTTGACACTCGTTCACTTGGCCGTTTTTCCTTGGGGTCAATGTCCGGCTAGGGCTTGGCTGTCGTTCTGTGAGGAACTTTCGAGGATGTCACGAATCACGATCGCATGAAAGAAACGAGCGCCGTCACCGCCTTGTGTCCACTGCTGTAGTATTCTACGAATTATCTTATGTGCCATGAGAGTTTAGCGGTACCCATCTCTGCCCCCTGTCAGGTCACTTCAATGTGAATTTCGCCCTTTCGAGGTCCACCATCATTCGGGCATAATTTTCAAGGTGAGGACCAGATCCTCAAGTTGAGTGATGATGGTAAATGCCCCGATACGTTTCGTTCGCTTTGCTTCCCGCGCTGCCGCGACGTTGCGGATGAGCGCTTCGTGGCAGAGATTTGGCCTCCCTCCAGTGCTGAAGCTGCACTGAACGGCACTGCTCATGATCCTTTTTCCATCTTCACGCGCCTCCGACAACCTCTGGATACCTTCGCTACTCTACGGCCCTTATTGGCGTTCGCTATACTTCCGGTTTAAACCACCCCGAGATTCGCCAGTCGCCGGCCTCGTTTCTCATCGTAACGAGTCGTGGAGTTCCACTCAGTTTTCCCTGGCCCGCCCGTCTCCGGACTCCGGAGAAACCCGCCTTCACCCAAATCCACGCCACCATCCTCCCGTTCGGTTGCGCCATGCACCTCGCATCTCGCAGGTCCCTGTTTTGGTTTGCCAACTCCCTCCGATTGCTATAGATGATAGTTCACCTAAATAGTTCTGGAAGGGTGGCGGTTGGGGTAGCGGTTTAAGCCCCCTGACGAGAGCTTTCGCAGGCTCGAAACTGCATGCCCTATTCCGCCTGCCTGTCCATGTGCGTCTTGCACACGACCCTGATCTTCGCAGAGAGGTGTCCGACAGCCCAGGTTGCCCTCTCCTTGCACAGTGACTTACCACTAGGGTCGCACTTCGCGCTCCCCAGTTTGAGAAGCAAGGCTTGGCTCGTCGCAGCAGTGGGTTGAATAGCCAGCCAATGACTCAGGGTTTTTCCTATCTACGCAATGTTATATCCCTCACGCAACCATGTTTCACTCATTTTCACTCGGGGCGGACAACGGCGGACAGGTGAGCATTGGGTAAGGTAATTGCTATTTCATCTCAGGTGCACTGTCTGACTCGTACTTTTTTGACACAGCACATGTAGACTATCTCCCGATCAGAGTCATTTCGGGAGCTTTCAAGTACTCCACTGGGTTTTCCAAGGCCCCAGTGGGAGTGGGCCATGTGACCCATCATGACACGTCAATCAATCAAAGCTCACGCCGAGCCCGGTTAGGCTTATCATGTACTCAGCAGTTAAGTCTCTGTTTGCCTGTCCGTCACATAATAAGTGTACGACGACTCTCACCGAATCCACCACAATGTGGTTTCCCCGCTTACTTGGCGCTTTCCTGTTGGCGACTGCCGTCCATGCAGCGGTCCTTCAGCCCCAGATCCCGTCTGTACAGTCATTTTATCCCGACAAACTGGGACAGGCGTTCATTCTCAGCCCGGAAACACAGATTTTCGTCGATAAAACTTATGCATCTGATCGTGGCTTCAAGTCCGACGGACCTACCCTGCTTGACTTTGCCGAGACTTTCCAGTCCGACTTAATCCATCTGACATCTTTCACACTCCCTAGTGTCCAAGTTATACCGTTCAGCCAGATCCATATCGGCCATGACAGTTCAGTCATCGTCCTTACGCTTAGTTCCTCGAGAAATCATACGCTCTACTCGGGCGCCCCTACACCCGAGGCTTATGACTTTTCCATCTCAAATACCTCATATGTTATATCTGGCTCTGGGTCGATTGGCGTGTGGTGGGGAACAAGGACACTGCTGCAACAGCTCGCGTTGTCCGAGCAAGGATGTAACGGAACATACACCATCCCAGCTGGGAATGGTACTGATAGTCCCGGCTGGGAAGTACGAGGTTTCATGCTCGATGTTGGACGCCATTGGTACACGACTGAATTCCTTGGTAAGCGCCTCTTTATTCAAACCAACATGTTGCGCTGATCCATGTCTTAGCCGAAATCTGCACATACGCATCCTTTTTTAAGATTAATGAATTCCATATTCATGCTTCCGACAACCTCTGGATACCTTCGCTACTCTACGGCCTTGATTGGCGTTCGCTATACTCTGGATTCCGTTTTAAGCCACCCCGTGACTCGCCAGTCGCTGGCCTCGTCCCTCATCGTAACGAGTCATGGAGTTTCACTCGCTTTGCTGAGTTGCAGTCACATTGCGCACAGCGTGGTTTAACCATTGTTCCCGAAATTGACACGCCTGGTCATTCCCTTGCGATATCACAGTGGCGCCCCCAGTTGATGCGGAACGGAACACCTGACTCCCTCAACCTGAGCTATCCTGAAACTATACCCACTATCCAATCCATCTGGTCGCAATTTCTACCTTGGTTTTCGTCTACCGAGGTCTCCATCGGTGCTGACGAATACTCATCGTCACTCGCCGATGAATACATCTCATTCGTCAACGAGATGTCATCTTACATCAGAGGGATCAGCGGGAAGAGCATTCGTGCCTGGGGCACATATGAGCCAAGCAACACGTCCTCCGTTTCGACTGACGTAACGATACAGCATTGGGACTTTCCAACCGCCTCGATTCCTCTTGATCTTCTTGACTCCGGCTATCGAGTAATCAGCTCCGAACAGTCTTTCCTCTACCTCGAGGGAAAGATTCCAGCGGAAGGTGGCCTCCCCCAGACACTCAATGTTTCTCTCCTCTTCTCAGGTGCCAGCGCGGAAGGCGGTGGCTGGGCACCTAATATCTTCGCTGCAAATGATCCTGCGAACAACACAGCCTACAATAACAAGGGACTTCGAGGTGCCATATTTGCACTCTGGAACGACTGGGGGCCAAATGCAACGACACCTCTGGAGACCTACTACCAGCTGTCGCAGTCTCTTGCTGTATTCGCCGAGAAAACCTGGGCGGGTTCTGGGATTCGCTCATCGGAGCTGACGATGGACGAGTTCGAAGCGGCCTATCCCCTACTTAATGCCCGTGCACCGGGACAGAACCTTAACCGTGCTGTGAAGGGCAAGTCATCGGGTGACATTGTGTTCGCGTTTGAAAGCTTGCCTTCCTTGCCAGTTTACACCGGCGTGGAATCCGTCGGTCCCCCATACACCCTCTCATTCAGTGTACGGCCTTGTGCTGCGGATTTGCAGACGACAGGGGATACCACAAATGCGGAGCTGTTCAAGGGGAAAGACTCTTCGCTGTATGCCTCTTCTCTCACGTTCTCCTCGAATGCCGAATATTACCCGCTCCCTCCTGCATTCCAACTGAAGCCGGATGTTTGGACACATGTGACCATCCAGGCAACGAGGGGATACACGTTCGCCACCGTCGTTCAGGGGTTTGGTCAAACAGAGACATATTGGTATCAGACCACCCTAAACATTTGGGGTGATTACCTCACGCAAGCCAACATGTCGTTTGCCGCGCCATCCGCGACGATTGGCAGTGAAGGATTTAGAGGTGACATAGCGAATGTTGTGTTGCGTATCGATTGAATATCAGATTCACACTGGCACTATTCGCCGGTCTCATGCCATCCGTTCTGTCATGGGCAGCTGACCGGTACTTGACCTGCAGTTGCGGGACGCGCCATCAATTTCATAATGCTCAAGATAGACCTGCCAATGCTCGGTACCTTCCGAGGTGGCTTCTGGGTGGGTATGTGGCTTTTAGCGTGAGTGAACAATGCGACTCATTTTCCAGCTTTCTCTTCAACTCCCATGTCGACAACTTGACGCCTTTGTCTCTGTTGCACGAGATGGAATACCCATAGCGTGATCTCTGCCAAGATAGGGGCGAGCAGTTCAGATACTTGCTCCTTTCGCACCCAATGGGAACTTCCCCCGAGCGAGGTGCCCGCGATCCTGTAAACGAGTTCCGGTAATATTTTCTAAAGCCTTCGTCCCGATTGAAACACTCACGTTACGCCTGCCAGGCAGTATCACCATGATCATGTTGTTCACAGCAACTCAATTGAATACAGGATTTGTAATTGGGCAGACAAACAGCATGTTCTATTCGTTTGGCGCTGTGCTTGCGGAGACGTTTCACGTACTTCAGGGTGAACGACCTAAGGTTCGAGTTTCCGACACATCCGACCAGGTACACCGAATAACACTGCCTGAGATGAGGCTGATCCGTTCGTTCCAACCTGTATATTCACCGAGCGCTGAGCTATTTTCTTGGTCATGCTGGCGGTGCAACTCAATCGCAAAAGCGTTCTGTGAATGTATCGAAACCGTTAAAACAACCTTTTTTTTTCGCGTCGGGTGATATAACAAGTCGTCTTTCAACAATCCCATCCAGTCCCGCATTCCTCCAGTATGCCCTCTTTAGCTGGGTTTACCTCGTCACGATGGAAGATCTCTCGCAGGCGGCCAAGCCAGTCTCCGGCAGATGCACAGAGATTGCCTGCCCTTCCAGTCGTTCTGGCCTGGCCACCGATTTACGTGTTCCAATCCTGCCAACACACCTTCCAAGATGCCCGACAGTACGGGCCATGTATTCATCACCATCTTGCCAACCATCACTCATCTCAATCTCAAGGCCACCAGCAACATCTGTCACCCCGCTCTGGGCCAGTAGTGGCATCGAACGCCTGTCCGCATTGTTGGGGACGGCCCAAGCTTCCAGACCATCGATTTTGCTCCGTTGCTTGCGCTCAGTCTGCCGCTCGCTCTGCGCCAGAACTGAAATATCTCCCTCCATACCACGAACTGTCCCTCATGAGTATGTATTGCAGATTTTCGATGATATGTCGCGGCACAACTGGAAATTTAATATGTCGTTTTCCCCCCTAGTTTCCACGCAGTTCATGGACTGCTGGAAGTCGGCGCCTCGTCCAAAGATACTGGCGGTCTATATGATCACTTGGACGGAATCGCACTGTAGAAGCTTTGAGCAATATAGGTGAGGCTTTCGCCATCTCGCCACCTATTTTCTATGGGCTGAACAAAATGAGCAGGGACGCTGTCGAGGCTCGGGGACACTTCACGCGCATGGGGTTTTCCCCAGGAAACGAACAGAAGCGCTTCCGGAGCACAAATCGCGCGTGTACCCTGGGGGAGTGCGGAAACCTCCTTCCTTGCCACAACGAAGCATGCTGGATGTGCGAAACGATTCGGTGCGGGTTCGAACCGCACCTTCGACGCAAACGGAGCATTCCATGGCACGTTTCTATTTTTTTTCCGTGCATCGCCTCAAGGCGATTCGTGAGCTTTTTCTAATCGCGACTTATGTCCAGGAATGGGACCGGTATTCGACTTGGTGCGGGTATCTATACCAGTCATACGTCTTCCAAGTGGGAATTTTTATTTTCTTTAAAAAGCCTGATACGATCTCATGGTGGCTACTATGTAGAGCCGATCTATATGCCGTGAACGTACGTGATCCGAGTTCAAGTATCAGGGCGATGTTGGTCTGCCGCGTCGTTATCGGAACACCATACGAAACGCACCACGAAGATCAAACGCTCAGGAGTCAACCTCCGGGATATGACTGTGTGGGTCAGCTCCCCTTACCCCTTCGAGTTTCATCCTTATCATTCCCTTTGTATCTCGCACACCCCTCGCTACGCGGTGTAGGTATATGGGAAACCGGGATGGCAGAGCGACTTTGCAGAAGATGAGTATGTGGTCTACGATGCAGACGCAATCCGTGCTGCATATCTTGTCTTGTACGAAAGGGCGCGCGGTGCTTGATCAGAGATGAGCGCGAGTCGGATTCGTGTGTGCGTCGTTCGGCATCGAGTGTTATTTTTTCCGGGTAGGCGTATATGGATTGCGGGGACCGATCGAACGGGTGCTGTACAACACAGACGGACATCGACAATGTCATTGGGCAGTAGGGGTGCATCTTCTTTTTTACAGCTTTACAGGATTCTTGGTGACAATGTAGAGTCTCTTAGTTGAGTTTTTCTCTTTGCATACATTTGCTGTACGATTTTCCCCATAGAAGTCGTACTTAGAATACATGATCTTGTCTGTGGGAAGGGTGGGTCTTTGGGTGGAATAAAGTTGAAGACGATGGATATAGAACGTACTATCTTTGATCTGCGGATATTAAACATGACGATGCCGTGCCAGTGACCGACTTGGGATAGCACGACGTAATGGCCGTCGTACGAATGATATCAATTGTACCTACTTCACTTCTTTCCCCCAAGATGGTCATTTTAGTGTTCACCTGTCCCTTCAAGTTCCCGTCCGGAGGATGTCAATAGGGTGGCGTTATACACGATAAGTTTTAAGTACCATTTGAAAATATCAAATTTGTACCGTCAACACATGGGTTTTTGGATTTTCCAAGTCCTCCCTCATAAACCCCGACGACCCATATTCCACACATAGATTTAGGCCTACGGGTATGTGTAATGAATCAGTTGACTGTACTGTCCTCTGTGTAGTGATGGTGAAATCATCGACGTGATTCAACTCAGCTAGTGGTCATTTGTCATTGAATCTCTCGGTTCATACGTTGTACCAGGTCGTCGGCGAAAAGTCCGATCTCGACCTCCGTGATTGCCGACGCCGCCATTTCTTTCTCCATAATTAATAAAATTGACCGGGAATGACTTTTTGTAGCTCGACGTGACAAGGACGTCGATCATTCATTCGAACAATGCACGTTGTTCCTTTGGCGGCTCGACGATAAACCCGTCGATGGGACGAGATTTTCGTGCTCGCCGTTGTTAACGTTGAGACAATGTTGTGGTATGTAGCGGCCCCGACGGCAACCAGACAATGGTAATACGAAATTCGAAATCGCTTGTTGGAATGAGTGATCAATGAAACAGACGCCTTCGGGAACCACAACCGGACAAATACGTGTACATGTACTCGGTCAAAAGAGTGGCTGAAGGAATTCTTCCAAGCGTGTGATTTGTAGGGAGGTTGTAACGCTGCACAGGCGGCGAGGCAGAGCGTGGGACAAGTGAGGCAACGGATTCCCGAGGTGTTATCACTATCACCCGGAGATGCTGTGAGTGTGAGTTCGATAAGCAAGAGTCAGATAAGGGCACGGAGCGTCCGGAATTAGTTGTGCGTGTTTGGAGTTCCGTGCGAGGGAAGCCCGCTTCAAGCACGAAGCAAGCGTGCTGGCCGCACGAGTCACACGCGGTGAGGAGGACAGATTGGGATAAGCCAGCCAGATGTGAGGGAGATATGAAACTTGCTCGTTATAGGGAGATTCAGTGCCATGCCAGCCACTTTTCAAATAATACCACCGTACGACACGTTACAAGCAGGCAAAGAGAGACGACCGAGCCCAGATAGGGGATTATTGCCATCGCGACCCCCCTCGTGTGACAATAATCCGACCAATCGGAGACGGCGATACGGAGGGGTCCGTTGTTACGTACCCTGCCACCTTTACTTAAAAAGACCGCAATACTGAGTCAACCTGTCTCGCCCACCCCCCCCTTGTGTCAGACACCATGCGCGGTCTGACCACCGTCACCCTTGCTCTGGCCGGCCTCGCTGCACATGCCCTCGCGCATTCACTCCCTCCCCCCCTCTCTCCTCCCAGCACATACCCCCGCAGGAAGACTCTGGGATTCGGGCCTGATCTTCCTCATGCCCGTTTTGAGTCTGTCGACGTCCGTGCATTCGCACCTGTCGATGTCACCAGGAACGCCTATGCTGTCGCACGCGATTTCCTGAGCCAGTATGATGGCTTCCAGGCTGGTCGTGCATACGTCATTCGTCCCGACTCGTACACCGACCACGCCACGGGGGTCACGCACATCTATGCCAGCCAAATCATTGGTGGCATCCAAGTGGACAACGCACACGTCAACCTCAACATCAAGGATGGCAGAGTGCTCAGCTTTGGTGATTCCGTGCGTAAACTCACTCCTCCGTCCCGCTCTTGTTGACCCGATTCCCATAACGGTAGTTCTTCGTCGGCGAAGTCGCGCAGAATTCTCACGTCCACGTGCACCCTCACGCTCACCACTGCGCTCAACTCTCTTTGGCTCTTGACGCCCACCGTTCACTCCTCCTGTTCCCTCTTGCCTCACCTGAGCGTGCGAGGGTCACCCATGGACTCGCCAATCTCGAGCATATCTACGCCTCAAACTGTGCCAACGTGCCTTCCTCCTTCGTATCGTCCGGTGAAGTTGATGT
>JBBPSL010000083.1:20733-44727 GCA_038093555.1 Butyriboletus appendiculatus
TATTGATTTCAACTTAGAATGCACACCTGGTTGATCGGGCCATTGGTAAATGGCAGCAACCCCCCCGCGTTCTGCAGGATCTGGCAGGTCTATGTCGTAGTTTTCCCACGGATTCTTGGAAGTTTGCTCGAGTTTATCTTGGCCTCTCGCGGTAAGTCTAATGTGATTTCTCTGTTGAAAGATGCAATTCGATTGAACAAAGCACACAGTATTTGCTCTATATAATCGATCCAGGAGAGTAGCTTTCCTACTGTCAATTTTAATCTTCGGAGAAATTGCAGGAACAATGAGAGTGCTATGGATGCAGAAAGGCTCAGTCTTTTACCAAACATGCTTTCTGCTACAATCGACCAAGACTAATAGGGATCAAGGGTGAGTCCTAACTCTGCTATTTGTTGTGAATACTATATAATGACTCTGCTTAGCATATTAGTGTTCATCGTCCATTGTGTTTTCATTGGCCTGACGTTGTTCAAGTACTTCTTGGCTTTCAGGGCAGGTTGGAACAGGACACCACTTGTGTCACTTGTGATCCGTGATAGCAGCACAATGTATGCTACAGTTTCTTGTGAGTAGACGGCGCAGCGACGGTCGGATCAGTCAGCTTTGTACTGATTTGATGACAACCTAGTCATATTCTTATCATTGTTGGTTGTATGTGACTTGGGGAACGAGCGAGAAATTGCCCTCTTTTTGTTTGTGTTCTTTATTTGGTGCCCGAATTCCGTGTTGCTGATGCTTGTTCTTTTCCGCAATTCAGCTGGGCCGTGTCTCTGTTCAGTATCGTGGTATGACCACAATTGGCATTGTGAATGCATTCACTCATGACATTGCGTGTAGGGATGTCACATGATAGTAAGAATGGAGCGTTTGGCAAGAAGGGAGATAGCGATAGAAACATTCCAGCCAATCCTCACCAGTCAACTTAGCATCAGAACCATTGACTCTGGTAGGCGGGATCATTCCACTCTGGCCTCACTGCCCTGGCGATCGTCTGGTGTGGAATAGCCGGGAGTCTAGCCACTACTGCTATGCGACTGTACAGGAGAGAAGGTCATAATATGAGGTAATAATGCATAACCCTGTTACTTACCTAAACCTAAAAGCATTGCATCGAGACAATAAAGTTTGTTCATTCAAAGTAAAACTCCCGTCCAAGGCTGATCTTGCCTGCATACTCTCTGTTAGATGACACTAGATACCGATCCCCGGACGTTCTCCTTAGCCTAACTCTGATGTGCAATATCAATTGAGTACGTCTTTTCTTGTTCCTAACACGTCCTTCCGACTCCACTCGCTTACTTTTGTCTCTGTCGTTTCTTAAGTACTTGCTGCTCGAATGTACATCAGGTGGTCAGTGCCTATCAATCACCATAGCATCATGCATTCATGGTATCGTCACGAGTCAGGGCCTGCGGTAATTTGGCGGTACCGGTGGTGCCGGATGGGGTTTGTATTGGTGATTTTACGACAACAATCATTGTACTGGACGGCGTCGGCGGCAGCTACAAGAGACGGGAGTGACACATGGCTGACTCTATTGCAGGTACCATAGGGTCATTCAAAGCTGTCCGTGATGAATTGGACGACTCAACGCCAAGATATCAATTCACCTCACGCACTCGTGCCAGACTGTCACTATCAGACAGTCCTTTACGACCGGGTTCTGATTCTGCAAGTGATATCGACCATGCAATGGGTCTTGCATATGTGGCTGCCGTTCGCGATGTGCGCTACCATAGTGGTACGTTTTAAAGCCGTAGTGTTTCAGACGTTTTCCATGGTGCTGATTCCACTCCGAGTCGCGTTCACTTTTCTGGTCTAGCACGGATCTAGGTGAGGTCGACATGGATCCAAGACGGCCCCTCCTGGCTTTTCTCGCATCTGCTCTGCCAACCCGAGCCCACGAGTAATCTCGACGATCATGAAGCTTCTTCTGTCGAGGTTGCCTTGTGGTTACGACTACTACTGCTGATCGCGCAAGCAGGAACAACCACCCGCATCGGATACCTTCGTGCTTAGACGACCCGGTACCGCATCGTTCCTTCGTTCGCTTTCTCTGCTCTTCTACACGCCGTCCTCGCTCTCATTATCGTCCGATCTGATGTGCATACTTGTATCTTATACCCGTGCGCTCGCAGTATGACGCAATATCCGAATCTAGTATTTTATAATAAGTTGATTGCATGTGGCAGAGGATGGCAATGATATCGCGCGCGCAATCCTTTGGTTTTGATCCCACAACGTAGCTTCGTGACTACTAACATGGACGTGATAAAAGGATTCAAGAATACTGCGATTGACAAGATCAACATGCCCAGTGAGTGTATGAGGGACTCTGATACGGCGTAGCTGATCGATCGATCGGGTATGTTCTTCGTCGACGGGACGGTTAGCGCTGGCTGCGTTCATACCCGCCTTGGACGAGAAAAAAGCAGCGATAGATAAGATAGAGAGAAAAGAGTTCAAGTACGGCCAGAGGAATCGTCACTATGTACGTCCACTTGTCACACCAATCACCGAGTCCCTGCCAATCCCCCGGATCAGCTCGACGTTTACTACCCTCCCGCCGCTTCAGCGCTCTCCACCCCCAACGGGAAGCTCCCGGTGCTCTTCTTCATTTATGGCGGCGGGTACAACACCGGCTCACGACGATTTCCCGAGCCCTACGAGATGGGGTACCGTGCGTTGGGTTCCTTTTTCGCGACGCGCGGTTTCCTGACGGTCATCCCCGACTATCGACTCGTACCCGAGGTGCAATTCCCTTCGTCCTCCGAGGACATCCGGGATGCGCTCCTCTGGGTCGCGGGACACGCGGCAGAGGTGGCGCGTGCGGCGACGGACTCTGAGAGTGCACGCACAGCACTGGATCCGGGGTACGTGTTCATTCTGGGGCACTCTGCGGGTGCAGCGCACACGCTCGTGCTGCACTTGTATCCACCGTTGCGGGCGAGTTTGCTGGAGAAGACAGCTGAGGTGGGGTTGCGGGTACGCGGGCTGGTGCTAAGCGGGAGCATGTGGTACTTTGGCGTGCCCGGGGAGTCTTTTGCGACGGGGGGGCCGGTCATGTTTTATTTTGGTGAGGAGGCAGAGCAGAAGGAGAGGGAGCCGCGTGCGTTGTGGGCGGCTCTTTCGGAGGAGGATGTGCGTGCGTTTCCAGAGGTGCTGCTTATGCAGGCGGAGCGGGAGCCGGACTGGCTCAAGAACGAGACCAGGGAGATCATGGAGAAGGAAATCAAGGACAAGTTGGAGAGTGTTGGAAGGGAGCTGAAAAAAACATACATCGCGGCGGGGCATAACCATGTGAGCGTGAATTGGGCGTTGAGTACGGGCGACGAGAAGGGGGAGAAATGGGGATACGACGTCGTAGAGTGGATCAAGGCAAGGTTTGATTCGTCGTCGTAAATCACTCTGCGACTTTGGAATGCCAAACGTTCAACTCTCTTGCGAGACCGCCATCATGGCCCAGCAATGGTCCACCAGACCAAGCAGAGTCAAGTCACGGTCTCCGGCGCCGCTGCGGACACCGACAACGCCCTCGCAATTCTTCCCTCCGTCCTACTTCGCGGCCGCAGCAGGTGTGCCCTATCTCCGTAACCGAGACGACAACGCAGCACTCCCTCAACTCCGGACGCCTTCCACACCCAGCCAACAAGATCGACTTTACCAGGAAGCCCACCCATTCAGCTCCAACGCATCGTATCTGATCACCGAATGTTCCCCCCACACGAGCAACCCAAGTCGACCTCGACGCAAAAGCCAGCTTGGCGATCTTGGCCTCGTGGAATTCCAGCTTCTTCCGACTCTCGGCGATACGGTTGAACGCATGACGAGACCGCCATCTCAAGTGTTACCAAACTCGCCCACTCGTCCTGTCCCTGGACCCAACTATTCGCCAGGTGTCGCGCGTACCCCTTCGACCTCCTCGCAGAGCAGTTCCGCTTACTCTGTCAGAAGCGAGCCTCACAGTTGCGGTGCCGTTACCGCCCAGACACCCGCTGTCCAGACGTCCGGCAAGCAAGCACTCCGCTCACCCTCTAATGTATACCCTGAACAACCACAGTCGAGTACACGATCGTCATCATCGAGGTCCAATCCAAAGTCAATACTGAAATCTCATGCGATATCTGACCAACATATACCAGTCCGGCAAGCCCACTTGGAGGACGTGCGTCTTCCTACCGATCATGCCCGCAAAACCGGTCGAAGTCCTATCCCGATCCCACCAGAGTCATTCCCTTCAGAAAGCAGGACAGAACGCGCGCGTCAAATGCCAACCTCTCCAGGGCAAAAAAGCGATAGTTCCCTTCGAACTGGTAGGGCACGCTCACGAACAGACCCCGGAACCTTACCGAAAGGCTTACCCTCGACTCACGGAAGAAATACTCAGAAGCCAAACCCGCAGCCCTCCGGCATCCCACGGCGGGTCGGGATCCCCTCGAGTCCAGCGACGTCCCGAATTTCGACCGTTGCCCAGATGCCAAACAATGGTTGGGAGGCGCCAAGCGTGAACCCGATCCAGCCCGAGAAACGACGGTTGTTTGTCACCAAGACAGAAATGTCGTCGTCTTCGAGCTCAGAAACTCAGGCTCCCTTGACGCGCTACATGAAGCCCAAAGCGTTATCACGAACCGACTCACAGTCATCCGCGGAGAGTCAACTCCGACCGCCACGTTTCGGTCTTGGGTTGGGATTATCCGGAGTCAACGAGTCAAAGAATTCGGTCAAGCTGTCCCCAGGCCAGAGATGGACAACGAAAATACCTGGCGACGAATCTCTTCTGCGTCGTGCGAATTCTCCAAGTAATAAGAAACAACAACGCGACAGTACTCCCAAAAGACGTGACCGACCGCCTTCCCGAAACGCGCGAGTCGATAATGCTGACGGACAACGCCGGCAACGAGAGCTACTCTCCCTCATGCTAGCTCACTTGAATGACTCGAGCGGATGCGATTCGCAGCCAAGTGGTTCCGAAGGGTCCGAGGATCGGTGTCTTCTCTCTGACGGGTCCGGGGAATCTTTGCGATCGGCATTCGATGACTCTGGATCAGAATATTCGCCGGTAGAAGATGACCACGCCATACCGCGAACAAGGTGGGAGACCAAATCTGAACAAACGCGCTCGAAGGCCACGGCTCGGCAAAGTCATATTAACCTTCCGGGAGGTGACAGTGGTTGAGTAGATTCATCCTCTACTGTGATCTCGGCTTCTCACATACTGTCAGAGCTTCTGACACATGTGGATGAGCAATACACGCCTAGGGTGTCTTCAACGTTGTCGTATACTCGGCAAAACAAGGGTCAAATACGGGGCCATCCCGCGGCTACACCGCACGACGAGGAATTCTTGGAAACAGAATCATCAATGCTCGCGTCTGACGAAGACGCCAGTTCGATCGACGAGACAGTAACTCAGGCCGTTCCCGAGAGATACTCTTCCGAACTGTCGCGCATCATGGCTGTATCAATGGCGGCAGCAGAACGGCAACGACAGGCATTTGGAATAAGCTCTTCCCCGGATCTTGGAGACCATCAAGCCGATCCCTCGCGGATCCCGCATGCGGACAGCGACTTGTCACTGATCGGAGGCGATAGGTGGGAAGACGAATGCAATGGATTTGCCACGGGATCGCTGTTACAACAACTGAATCGGACTGGTGGCACCGACGGCGGCCAACAATCGTCGACGGGCGACCTCTCACTTTCATCCGTCCAAACACAATCCAGTGTTTCTCAGGAGTCGGTTTATTCCACGCCAAATTCACCTACACGAAGATCGAGCGGGGGGATTGTCGTGCCAGAGTCTCCTCCAGCTATACACACGGTACGTGATCAGCAATGGCAAACCTTGGAAAGACATATTCTAGACTCGTACGACGAGGTAGAGGCTCGACGGCAACGATTTGTCTGGGAGTTCACCGAGTCAGAAGACTGTTTCGTGGCACAGCTACAAAACATGATGCAGCTATTCATCTTACCGCTCAGAGTAAGGGATACCAGAATGTGGGTATCTGGCATTCCAAGCGACGCCATGAAACTCTTTGACTGGTTGGACGACATCGTGCGAGTACACGCGCAGCTTTCCTCCACATTGGCCGCTCGACAAATCGTAGATCATCCAAGGCTGCAAATCATAAGCGAAGTCTTTCGGGGCTTTGTTCCGAGACTCGAAACGTACCAACCGTACCTCGTCAAACTCGAATTCACTGCATCGGTGATAGACAGTCTCATTCACGAAGGAAAGAACGATTTTGGAGATTTCATAAAGTTGCAGGAAGCTTCGGAACGTTGTCAAGGTTGGAGCCTCGAGAAATACTTGATCGAGCCCGTCAACCGACTTGCGCAATATCCAGAGGTGTTCAGGGCAAGTTGTCGATCATGCTCTTTGCCAGTTTGTTGACATATTCGGTTGCAGAGGCTGCTGCAGTTGACGCCAAAGTCTCACCCTGATTATATGTCGACATTTTCGCTCTTTCACGCCGCCAAGCTGACGATTCGGGTTCTAAGTGAGGTCAAGGACCGTGAGGATGCTTACGAATTCGTGAAAATGGCTTGTTCTGGGATCAAGGGGATCTCTTCCGTGCACCTCGTCCATCGAGAACGGCACCTGCTGATCCGCGGATCACTGACGTGCGTACAAGTGAGCAATGACGAGCAAGTGTTATCATCCGAGCCTCTTACGGACAGCCAAACCGCTCCGCGATCGGACGCCCCTCCTCTGGGCCAACGCGTTCGACGCGCTGACAAGCTCTCCAAAGCGGTCAACGTCTGGCGGGGTCGATCCAACTCTGTCAAGTCGACCGCGTCGACTGTGGTGTCGTTTGGCACGGCGCCGTCGAGCTTTGACGTGCACGTGCACACGGGCCAGCCTGGGCCAGGTACGCCGCCCGTCGTCCGCGTCGAGTCTGAGCCGGTAGAGGTGGAGATGTTCGTCTTCACGGACCTCGTCTTGCTGGCCTCCCGTCTTTCTTTGGACGGGAACGCCGTCGACACGTGCGATTTGGAGCCTCTCGAAGGGTTTGGACTGTCGAGGGTCGTTTCCGTGCTCGACGAGATCGGTGAGTGTGGGTTTCTTGCTGGACGTTTCGACGTGTTTGCTATGACTCATACTTTCTCTCAAAATAATGAATGAATGAAAATAACAATAACAACGGAATGAACAGATCGTCGCGCATGCATCACGCTCGATCTCGCCCCGCTGACGTCCCGTGCCCTCGAAGAGGGTTACGTCCAGTCGACCGGGCCCGTCATCACTGTCTCGCTCTCCCTCCCGCGCGCACAGCACGCTCGGAGTGGTGAGCGTGCCGCGGCGCCGCTGCTCGTCGACTGGCTCGTACCGTTGCGACGGTGTTGTCGGTACACCCTCCGCTCGTTGTCGTCGTCGCTCGACGCGACAAACGCACTCGTCGACCGGGCCACGTCCGCTACGGTAACGCAGAAGCCGGTCTTGTCGCTCCTCGCAGCAGGTCTGCCGTTCCCGAAGAGTCCGTCGATGCAGATCGAAGAGTCGGAGCAGGGCCTGGCGGGCGATTCGGAGCAACAGGAACGCGAAGAACGCGGGTGGTGGTCGAAACGGTTCCACGAAGTCTTTTCAGAGCTGAGCGGGCAAGAGACGGACGAACAGACGATTGAACCCAAGAAGACCCGTTGTTTCAATTCATTGGAATACATGTAGCAAACACTGTGATAGCGTGCTGTGGATGACGATGCTGTAGATAACAGACTGAATGTAAAAATATATCATGACCCATCACTATGTTTACTTTTTATCTCGTGGCGAGCGCAGCAAGGAGCGTATCCGTATCGACCTTGGCAGCTGTCGCGAAACGAAAACGTCATCAGCCCCCCCAAAACAGAAAACGACCTGTCAAACACACGCACCTTTGAGCACCAGCGTCACGAACCGCTGTGCCAAATGTGGATATTCCTCCTCGAGCCTTTTCATGCCCTCCGCCGCGAGCCTCCACAGTACCGCATCACGCTCGACCACGACCCGTGCATTCCGTGGGAGCCCCGAAAGCGCGGACAACTCGCCTGCGACGGTCCCCGACACCATGCTCTCCTCGATGATGGGCGTGTGCTCCGCAAACTTGTACGATGCGCGGAGGACGCCCGACTGGATGATGTAGAGCCCGTTTGGCGAGTCCCCTTTCTCCCACAGGACGGCGCCGGCGGGAAAGGTGACGAGCTCAAAGTAGGGCACAAGCGCGGAGAGGGAGGCGTGGTCGAGGGCGTCAAAGGACCCGAAGGCTTTGAGGAGCGTGTGGAGAGGCTCGGCGGACACGTCGGTGAAGAGTTCTGCGGAAGAGGAGCCCAGAGGTGAACACAATAAAAACAGAGAAAAAAGGGAGGCGAACGCATACCGCTTGCTATCATTCGCTCTCCTGCGTCTTTTAGTTGTAATCGTCGTGGTGATCCGACCAGGTTCTCGTGGAAGTCGACGTCCACCTTCTGACGACCCGGGAGCGCTGGGCAAGACAGGACCACATCGAGTGAGGTGGTAAACGAGACACGTGTAGCGGCGACTTACCAACTGGCGTAGTCTCCTTTTTCTGCGCCCTAAACCACGCGCGCAGATATGCATTCTCCGTCCCTGCGTCACATACTCAGTCAGACAACAATACAAACAAACAACATGGGGAACCGTCCACGACTTACACTCCATCGCATCGTTCAATGTTTCAAATAGCTCCACATACGGCTGCTCCAACACGCCCACGCTGCCCAGCGCCTTGCCCACTTCCGCTCTCGAGACACCACAAAAGACGAGCACGACGCCTTTGGCAGCCAACAGCCTTTGAACTCTTACAAACGCTTCCGCAGCTGAAAGGTCAACCCCAGCGACAAGCGAAAAATCAACGACGACAAAGCGAACCGGGTGAGTATGGAATGTCGGGTCATTGACGAGCGATCGGATGGTGTCTTCGACGTGAGCGATCGTTCCAAAGAAGAGGAATCCTTGCAGTTGGATGATGCGTGTCTGGTTGGACACTTCATGAATGTATGCGCGGTGAGCTGCTGGACGGCGGACGGTAGAGACTGCGGTGTCTCCCGTGTAACACGTTCGGATGCTCCGCCGCTGCGAGTTTTGAACGACAAAGAAGAAACCTGAGACATGGCATGAACCGGTGAGTCGTTGGATGTCGCGAGCATTGAAGGGGAAAAGAGGGCCTAGACTCACAACTAACGATGATCCCTAACAAAACGCCAATGACAAAGTCCCAAACAGTCATGGTGATCATGATACTAATGATCGTGATGTACTCCATCCTAGCCAGATGCCGCATCACAAAAACCAGCTCCGAACTTATCGATTGTGCAATGCTCACCTGCTTACACGGTGCCTCGTGTCCCACAACGCTTCCTTCACAAGGTCGATACCAAGAACGAAAATGAGCGCAGCGACAACCATGACAGCTACGTGGGCGACAGGTCCGTAAAAGGTTTACCGCAGGACTCTTGGAAAGGACGCACGAATATATGCGATCGGCCAGGTGCCGATAATCAGAAGCAAAAACGTGACCACAGCAAGCATAAATCCAGCAACACGATTCCCTCCCCCCATACGGTAAAATCTGTGTCCGCAAATATAGTTCTCAGTTATACCCAAGGGAGCGAAGGGAATACTGACAAGAGCGTGTTAACATAGACTAGATAATTAGGACTTTCGACATGTCAACATCCCACCGCAGTGAAGAATAGGTAAGGACGTACACAGTGCCAAGCAATCCTGCCGCAAGGTTGGACATTCCGTGACCAACTAGTTCTTTATCCGTATCAACGTCTTCGTCCAATGACACGGCTGTACAACCCACGCACGGGACAATCTATCAGCGAGGTCATGCCCAGGAGAACAACAAGCTCGACGCTCACCCAGGGCAGGAACATTAAGAGGAGGATGCAGTATATTGAAGAACAGTCTAGTAGCCCAGCCAAATCAACAACATGCGTGGGTCGAAGTAAGCGGCGAAATACGCACAAGGCGAACTGCGTAGGTAGCGTTGCCCAGATAGAAGCCCACCGTACGGCACGCCAGTCTTTGTTGCGAGCCCAAAGTCACGATTAGCCATCCCACTTCGCGACACGTCGGAAGAAGAAGAAACTTACCATGGTAAGTGTAAAAGGCATACCAACTATCCATACCTCCGACCTCCCGCACAGTTTCGAACAACCATCCGTCCCGTCGGAGCACGTCGAGATCGAGTTGGGCGGCCGCGACAACGACGTAAAAGATGATCGGTATGACTAGGAAATCTAATATACTCTAGCTCGAGGGTGCGATCGAAAACAACGGAACAGTAGGCTCACAGATAGGGAACAAAAGTTGATGCTTCCACCTCGCGGTGATTACTCTCAAGAGCACTGCCAGCGCAAGCGGCGGAAGCCACATAACGAGCGCATGCGGGTCGAGAACAAAATATCGGATGATTTCCCAAGTCGGTGGATCAAGCGCATCGGAAGGGAGGCGCGTGCTGACTGTGAGTCTGTCACGTTCGAGGCCCATACACAGGGTACAACATACACATAACAGCGGCGAAGCGCCGGCAAATACCGAGGGACACAACAATCAGGAACCGGCATTCCACTTCAAGCAAGAGGGACTTACCCGGTCAGAATCAAAAATACGCCTACACCACCTATACACCTGCAGAATGAACCGCGTTAGCCAACCGTACCAGTTGACGCCATCACACGCCACAATGGTGCATGATTCAGCGGTACTTACCCGACGAGAATATGTCTGGGAAAGAACCCTATGAGGACGCCAAGACGAAGGTACCCCAAGATGAAAAACGTGAATCCTGGGCATGGGAAGTCGTGATCAGATGAGTATGGATCATGGCTTCTTTTCGAAATTCAAGAATGAAGATCATGGGCGCGAGGCACGTCCAACCAATCTACGCATGCTCCACCTCACACTCGTTTTGAACGAGGGAAGGAGATCGCCAATCCCACAGATAGCTGCAGCGCCAAGGCAACACCATCCTGTTATCATAAAGAGATGGTGACTTACCAGTGAGTATGCTTGACAGTACGAATGCCACAAGCGTGGTGGCTACGACCTCCCGATTGATCTTATCCATCCCGGCCCAATCATCGCCGATGATGTCTCGTGCGATTGTTGATGCGAGAATGTGGAAGAATGGCTATATAATGTAATACTGATGTGAGTTCACGTTTACGAAGGCAATAGAAAGATGACGAGCAATTGATGAAGCCAGTAACCTCCAAAGCGAGACACAGAGAAAAGTGGTACGTACCACTACCTCAATCATCATACTCCCGTTTGCACCTGCGAAATTGCTGCCACCTAAAGTATACACAAGCTGGGCAATGACCGTGCTAGATGGGGCTACATTGTCAGTCCAGTACAGCACGTGCGTTTCGTCACGCGACATGTGAAGTCTCTTGACGCGCGGTAATGAAGAGTAAAATGAAACAAATGAATTCACTCACGATACGAAAAACATGGACACGCCAACTCCTCCGAACTTCGCAAACAGGCCCGCAGCAGGAAATATGATCATACCATCTAGCCAAACCACGTGATTAGCTGTCCGTGATTCGCATATTTCTTTGGGAATAAGAATTCCCCTGGGTCGCCTTCCCTGAACACTTTTTTACGTGGATTCCAAAGTTGGGGCACCCAGGTGCAGCAATTATGAATGGAAACACGTACAAGAAATCCCATCTAGAACATTCAGCAACGTGCCTAGAACAACCGCAGGAATGGCCCTAAAAGCTTTTCGCCCCAGATTTGGATCGAGTAAGTGCCGAAATGTTTCAGACGGCTTGGAAAGGAACACGATGGAACCATAGCCGCTTGGGATGACTGGTTTTGGTTTGGTGACCATAAACATGGGTCGAGAGTCGTCGCTGGTGTCTCCGTAATGAAAAGTGGCGTGATCGGCGTGGAGCAATGAAGTTGTTTCATCAGGTATTGATTCCGACTGATCAGGGGATTCTGGTTCCGCCTCATCTCCCAACGCCGCAGGACGAGGTACCGTTGATAATCTCGATCCCAGGCGGTGTGGGGCATCGGCAGCGACGGACGAAAAGTAAGTTTCGCCGGGGCATTCGTTGGTCGGTGTCATGGATATTTGGGAAGTGGGATATTCCAATGCACCGGCAGCTTCGTGGCCTGTTTCGGAGCTGATTTGCTCACCACTAAGCACCTCTTTGCTTCCTTTACCCTCCTGCCTACGAGCGAGGAGGATGGAGAGGGCGGAAGGTGTGCCGAATGATGTGTGCCCCACTCCACGAGGAGTGAACGCGCCTGAACCGGGGGTGGCGCTGGCGGAAAGACCTGTTGGACTGGAGTCGAATGTGTATGTGGATGCGGAGAGGTCCTCGTAGGGATCCATATCTGGCTCAGAAACCAAGGAGAACCGTGGACTGCCTCTGTTCGTGTTGGGGGAAGATGGGGCGAATGAAGATGGAAGGGGATGCAAGTGTTTAAAAGACGGCTGAGGAGCGGTTCTGGAGATGGTTTCAAGGATACCATCTTGGATTGTATTGCTCGGAAAGATGAAAGAGTCACAGGATTGTGACGCAGAGGCTAGAAACGTGCACCGCAAGTTGTCCATTAGTTCAGGGTTACGGCGTCGAAAATGCAGTCATATGACGCACGTTCGGAGGAAGGCTCGGCTGGGCGTTGGGTGGCGTGGGCAGTCAAAGACGGGGGATGACGATTATGTGAACGGGATAGGCGAAAAGGCGGGGGAGAGGAAAAATGGGGTACGACGGTATTTGAAAGTTGAACTGTGCTTGCGCGTATGACGCCCTGCGAGCGTGGCTGGGCTGAATTGCGAGAAGATGCAAAGACATAGCTCATGGGCTGCAGCAAACTAGAGGATAGGAGGTTTGGCAGGTGGACTTGAAAGACGATTGAAAATATACCCAGCTCTGTGCAAGACGGACTCGTCTGGAGGGGGCGACGCGGTGGGGTATATGGGCGCATCGTCGTCATCGTCACGGTGGTGCTGACTGTCGTCGGTGTCGCGGCGGGTGTCGTGCACGTCGTGGTGCACGGTGGGGACGTTGGCGGGGACGGACGAGAGACGGAAAGACATGGAAGAGAAAAGAAAAGAGGGTGGATGTCATGCCATCGCGGACGACCCCGCGTTTGCTCGTCATCGACGTGACTTTATCGCTCCGAAAGCATTCCAAACTGGGCCCAACACCCGGGTCACGTGCGCATACAGGCACATACCCGCCGTCTCCGCCGACGTGCTCGACGACGACGACGACGACGATGTCAAACACAATTTTGCTGTGCGTGTCACTGATTTCGTCGCGAAAGAAATCTGGCTCACGAGACGTCTAGTTACCCTCTCTCCAATTTTACGTTCAGGTTGGTCCTCCTTGCCACCGTTCGACACCGTCCGACTCACCTTTGCCAGCACCAAGGAAGCTCAGCCCGAAGAAGACCCCTCTGTTTCTGCCCGCCTACAGCGTCTTCAAAACAATTATGAAGACTTTGGCATGCGTCGCACCGTAGAGGGTATCCTCGTTGTGCACGACCACGGCCATCCCCACATTCTCATGCTCCAGATCGCGAACGCGTTCTTCAAGCTGTAAGCACTCTTTTTGTTCTCACTACACTCAGTCTGAGGCCCGTACAGTCCAGGCGACTACCTCAAACCCGGTGAAGACGACATCGACGGCCTCAAGCGTAGATTGGACGAGCGTCTCGCCCCACCCTCCGAATCGAAACAATTCAATGCATCACATGGTGTCGACAACGAATGGGAAATCGGAGACTGTCTTGCTCAATGGTGGAGACCCAATTTTGAGACGTTCATGGTACGTTTGACTGCTGATCCACTTTACTCCGAGTCTCGACCGCGTGACTTTCAGTACCCCTTCATTCCTGCGCATATAACCAAGCCAAAGGAGTGCAAGAAGCTCTTCTTGGTCCAGATGCCCGAGCGGAGTGTGTCTTCACCCTCTGTCTCGCGACTCTTTCTGATCATTTGACTTGCCATCGCAGAAGTACTCGCCGTACCCAAAAACATGAAGCTACTCGCTATTCCTCTGTTTGAGCTATACGACAACGCAGCTCGGTATGTATCTCACAATTCACGGCGCATACATTGCTCGGCGTATCAAACCACCGATGAATATTTTTTAGATATGGTCCCCAGCTCTCTGCGATACCGCACTTGCTATCGAGGTACAACTTCATCTACCAGTAAAAACTCGCAATTCCTGGTGATATACGGTCCATGGCGTGACCCTCGGTCGTGCGACGTATATAGAAACAGCGCCTAGGGAGATCGTCGTTCGTCCACTTGGCAGCATTGACGTCCGACGCAGGATAGTGATAGATTCGCATACATCGATGTATTCGCACCGTGTTGTCGTTTGAGAGTCATTTGCTTGCTGTGCGTCTGTGTCAGAGTTGCTGCACATGTCCTGATCGAGCAGTGCGGAGTCAATGAGGCACACATCTGGCAGCGTCAAGGTCATCTTCACTCAACAACCTCTGACCCACCAACTTTGTCGCTAGCTCACCAACAGCACGCCAGCTCGATGCCGCCCGTCGAAACCAGCCTAACGTCCTCTGGACCGAGCGCCTCTGCCCCTGTTAACGTCAAGCTCCTTCTGATAGGCAACGCCTCTGTAGGGAAGAGCAGTCTGCTCCTGCGGTTCTCTGATGAAGCATGGATACCCGAGGACGAGGCAACTGCTACGATTGGGGTTGACTTTCGGGTGAGTATGCACTGCTGGGTGTACGCTTGAGCTGGCTGGGAGGATTACGGAGCATGTTGTGCCTCCAGCTTCCTATTTCTCATTGGTATCAACGACGCCTTGGAGGGACAATCAAACGGGATATTGACAATGCATGACGACAGGTCCACAAGATGGAAGTGAATGGGCGGAAAGTAAAGCTTAGTATATGGGTCCGTCGATCTCTTTCCCCTGCCTATGGAGGAACGAAACTGAATTCTCCCCCTCAAAGGATACCGCAGGACAAGAACGCTTTCGAACTATTACATCTTCATATTATCGCGGCGCACAGGGAATTATTCTAGGTCAGTGTGGTTGCGTTTTCGCTGGTGTGATAGCTCATGTTCCCTGTTCGGACAAAAAGTATACGACGTCGCCAACCGGGAAACGTTTGATGCCCTTCCGAAATGGTTCACAGAAATTGATACCTATGTGTCTACAACAGTACCCAAGATCATTGTGGGCAATAAATTAGACAAGGTAGGTCCGGATCGATCGCGCTGTGCAGAGTCTGACCGGCTGGCAGGAACACTCGCGACAAGTATCCATAGACGAAGGGGCGATCTTCGCAACACGGCAGGATGCGCTGTTCCTTGAGGCGTCTGCAAAGACGGCGGTTGGGGTGCGGGAGGTGTTTGAGGATCTGGTGAAGAAGATACTGGAGACGCCAGAGCTGTGGGCGCCAGTGACGCCGGCGACGGGGAAGAACGCGCAGGAAGGGATGCCAGGTAGGATTGATCTGGGAGGGGATGGGACGGGCGGAGACGGGTATGCCGGTTGTTCGTGTTGATATACCCATGACGTAATCAACAACACGTGTGACACTGGCCTACACAAATTTGTGAGAATTGAAGACACTCCGACTACATTCGCCATGGCCCCGACGTCTGCCATCCACCCCGACCCGGCCTCGTCCTACATCGACCGCATCCAAGGCTTTGTCTCAGAAAACAGGCGCGCAATCCTCATCGCAACCGCTGCTGCCCTCGTCGCAGCCGGCGCCGTCTACTACGCTTCCTCGAGACCACCCTCCGGCAAGGACAGGTCAAGGGACAAAAAGCCTAGGAGAAAACCCGTGAATGACCCCGACAGCCCCATAATCGAGGAGATAAAACCCAAGGTCCAGGACGTCGACGGTGTGTCCCACCTCTTCCCGCCCCTTGCCATACTGACTGCTCTCTACAGAAAATGCACCGCTATCCGCCGAGCAGATAGCTGCTCTGTCGTTCGAGGTCCGTTCCTTCCCTCACCATCGCGCAACATGCAGCTCACTCCTTTCTCTCATAGGAACGCGTAAAACAGGCTGCATCTCTCAAGACACGGGGTAATTCCCTCTACCAGGCTCGCAAGTTCGACCAGGCCATCGACCTCTACACACAGGCCATCCAGGTCTCGCCACGACCAGACCCCGTGTTTTACAGCAATCGAGCAGCATGTCCGTCTCACCCCAAAAAAACCGTGCTCGTTGCCGTACTTATGAATACCGTTCGCAGGTTACATGTACATGTCTCCTCCGCAATACGAGCGGGTAGTGGAAGACTGCGACGATGCGCTTCGCGAGGACCCGAATTATGTCAAGGCTCTCAACAGGCGTGCAACTGCTCTCAAATCCTTGAACCGCTATGAGGAGGCTTTGAGAGGTCTGTTTTGATCATTCGGACTCAATTGTTCCAAATATGGTTCGTTGGACTCAAATGCCATCTCTGCAGATTTCACTGCCGCGACAATTCTCGAAAAGTTCCAAAACGAGACGTCCGTACAAGCAGTAGAGCGTGTGTTGAAGAAGCTTGCAACGGAAAAGGCGCACTCCATCCTGGCCGTGAGTGACTTGCCATTATTTTAAACCTCGTCTCTCACTCGTTGTTCTAAACCCCGAATAGACACGGGAACCTCGTCTGCCTTCGCAAACATTCATTTCGGCTTATTTCGCTGCTTTCCGGAAGCGTGAGTTCTTGATTGCATCATCTGATGGTAAATTGACAAGGCTACAGGAGCGCTCCCTACACTTCCCGAGACCCCATCGCAAGGCGACCAAACACTCTTGCTAGCGCTCGAAGCGCTCGAGGCAGCCGACTATCCGCATGCGCTCACCCTCGTCAACGAGGCTCTTGAACAGGGGATATCGTGGGATACTGGTCGCGCCGAGGCTTACAACTTGAGGGGAACATTCAAGTACGTCAATCATTCATACATCCCCCGTTTTCTGATATAATGGTCTTCTCTGCAGGTTCCTGACTGCGGATGTTCGTGGAGCCAAAGCCGACCTGCTCGAATCTCTCACTCTCAACCCTTCACTCACGCAATCGCTAGTCAAGCTTGCGAGCGTGCACATGGAGGAGGGTGACAATGCGCAGGCGATGAAATGCTTTGATGATGCTATTAATATCAACGAGGACGATCCCGATGTTTACTACCATCGAGGGCAGGGTGTGTTGGCTCCATCCCTACCTAGTGGCTTAAATTGACCATTTGCAAAGTTTTCTTTATCACGAACGACTTCTCGGCCGCTGCAGCCAACTACACGAAGTCGTCTACGCTTGACTCGTCATTCGTGTTCTCGCACATTCAGCTTGCCGTTGCACAATACAAATTGGGCAACCTTGCGAATAGCATGGCGACCTTCCGACGGACGATGACGGCTTTCCCCTCGAGGGGTGAAGTCTGCAACTACTAGTACGTTTCGTGACAAAGGTATGATTAAGGTGTAGCTGACAGACTCTACGTTGTAGCGGTGAACTTTTGTTGGACCAACAACGCTTCCAAGACGCGGTTGAGAAGTTCGACAGGGCGATCGAACTCGAGAAAACCAAGTCAGTTTTTCTCGCAGTCTGCTGCTCCTTTGATACTGAATCAGAATTGTTAGCTCCCCTCCCAATCCACTGCCTCTTGTCAATAAAGCGCTTGCAATTTTCCAATGGCGTCAAGACCTTCCAGCCGCAGAAGCACTTTGCCGCGAGGCCCTTGTTCTGGACCCTTCATGCGAGCCTGCCGTTGCCACACTTGCACAGCTCGCTCTCCAAAAGAGCGAGATCGAGGTTGCGATCACCTGGTTCGAAAAACAAGTCGAGATGGCAAGAGGGGAAGCGGAGATCACTGCTGCGCTGACCTATCTCGAGGTGAGCTGACTTGGGTCATGTCCTCATTCGGTCATGTGAAACTGACTCTCTTCTTTTTCTAGGCTAGCAAAGCGCAGTTGCAGTTCGTCAGAAATTACCCACACATGGCGGAGCAGTTGTCCCAGATTGCACGGGGAATGATGTAGTTTCGATCAGTCATCTACGCTAGTTGGTGAGCATGCATGTAGGTCAGGATTGCCTGGAGACTATAGAAACGCCCTGTCGACGAAGAGGATGAGACTGAGGACGTGCACCACCCAGCCATTGTTATCTGCAAGTTATCACGTCTTTATTAGTTCCACACGCTTTGCTTTCTTTTCTTTTCTTTTTCCCACCTCTGCTTTCAGTTATTCATGTTCATCTCCATAACTACCTCTTTTGCGTTTGTCTACCTTCACCCTCGCTCTCGCTCTCCCACATGTCGTTTTGTTCCGGACGACTTCATATGACGGTCTAATACCAACCGAACACCACTCCTCACGCTTTGTTGTGATTCGGGTCTGCCAGTGAGAAGCTTGTCTGCGCAAGCGAGGGTTGCGGTTCGTCCGCAGATCGGGTACGCCGCACGCGCAACTCGTGCTCGGACATGTCAGTGTTGGTACCACCATGGATGAGGTGGGGGCAGGCGATTGGACAGAGCTGGCGATCACGCTCGAAATCAAACGTCCACCTCCTTCAGTTGTTCATGCTTCTTCCAGTGACATTGTATGCACAGGTAAATGGTACAAGACGACGTCTCCGATTCGAAAAAGTGAGTTCATCTTTCGTGCCCGAGCTTTCCGCCCGTCACTACTTTTTATCCACTGGGACGCCTATAGTAATACACCAGCAGCAAATCACGACAGACTCGTCAATCGACCTCAATCACGGATGCTTGTAACCGCGCCTGCATGCGTCCATGCCTGTCACTATCCCCTTTTCAATCGCCCACCTCGACCCTCTCCGACATTCAAAACCGAGTATAGCCTCCAAGTTACCTCGCCCTTCAAAAAAGGCATCGCCACTGGACGATCGTACGAAACGTCTCCGCACGTTCGAAGGAAGGCGACGCCATATTGGACGATGGAAAGATGACCTAGAAAGTCCCCCGAGTTCTTGACGACCTCGCTGGGAGTCGCTGCTTTCTGCGGCTGGTTCAGACACAGGTACTGGGTTAGGTCACTCACTCGTAAGTCTAAACGAGAGTGAAAGTGAATCAACGTCGTTCTCCTTTTAAGCCAACCCATGCAGCGGTCGATCCCTGTGGATGTCGTGTCCGATTTCAGCGTGCTCTTCGATCCGACGCCAATGATCAGAATTTTCACCGTTCAAGCGAAGCGGCGCAGCTCCACGTTCGATGGGACAAGATGCATTCCAAGCCACGCTTTACGCCTCGAGACGGTGACAATAGATCGTACATACATGCGTGGCAAAAGTTTCCCCCCTCCCCACTTCAGATCTCAACGCCCCAACGTCAACTATACGCGCAGCCCAAGAAAAACCTTTTTCGTGTGCAAACGGCGACGTTGACATTCAGTGCGCCGCAGGAGCCTGAGAAGACTCGGCTTTCCAGCCGCTCTGTAGGGGGGGGAAAGTCACAGTCACGTCAGCAAAATGATTGCGCGTGCGAGGGGACGTACGGGAAAAATGTCCGCGTGGCGCTGCCAGTCGAAAAAGTGCACAGGCTGGTTCTTGTCTGTGACGTCTTCCGCCACCGCTGCCGACAACAACGAGACCTCGGCTGGGTGAATCGTCCTCGGCGCTGCTTGTCCAGCTGGGACGGGGGCCGCCACTGCACCGCCCTGTGCGGTCGCGAGGACTTTTCCACCCAGGTCCTCGAGTTTACCCGAAAGCGCCTGGGCGACGAGATTCATGGTGATGTCCATGGTATTCTGGGCCTGGGGGATGCTGCTGTGGACGATGATTTCGTTGATGATGCGAGAAGGGATCGTGATGACGCCGCGCACGACAGAGTCGGCCGCGCGGCGGGCAGCACATGCCTTGCATGGGGAATTGTTCTCGCGTGCAAAGACGGTGACGCTACCAACGAGTTCTTCCTTGTAGTAGAGGTTGAACTGGTAGGACGTGCCGATGGCGTGTTCGTGGAGCCGAACGAGGACCTTGAACATGCGGAAGTTCTTGATTGGCTGAAAGTTGGGAGGAAGGCCAGCTTCGTTATCGGCGGGTACAGTGATATGTGTCCAAGAGGGCGCATGGATGGTCGACGCGGCCTTCTGGGGGTCGACGCCATAATACTTGGCGATTCTCGCGCGCGCCTCTTGGCGTTCTTTGAGGCTAGCTGGAGCCTTGTCGACCTTGACACCCAGGAATTCCTTGTAGGAATAGTCTGCAGGGTGAGTGTCAGTTGTGTGTGATGAGACCTAAAGAGGACACTACATTTAGGGTACGCATCTGGGGTGAAGAAACGGGTCTGTTTGCTTGTCCAATAAGCCCCGTCTGGGTGCCTGAATGGAACAAGGTAGCCCCATTCCCCGTCATCCTCAATCGACTGAGAATACACCGCGGAGTACGTTCCTGTTGCCTTAAAAATCACGTCGCAATGTCAGTCAGTAGTGTCGAAGAAAGATGTTACACTCACCAGAGTCCATTGCTGTTCCGTGCCATCGACGACGTAGCCATCGCCCATCCAGTAGTCTGGGTAGCACCAATCCCACAACGCAACTGTGTCGTACCATCGAGTTAGATCACATGAGATGGGTGACATGATTACAACATACGAATCCTATCAACATTGCAATGGTGGACTGCATAGCGATTAGTGTCAAAATGGGACAGCTCACTGCAACATCTACTTACAGAAGAATATGGGATCAAATGCCGCCTGTGATTCCTACCTTGAATAATCGAGCAAGAAATGTGGTAAGTGCACTTACATAGTCCGGATAACCCTTGATAAGTAGAGGCGCGGATTAGTGTTCGGTTGGTTCAAAGCACAAAGTACCAACCATATGACCATTGCCGCCCTGCACCCAACGCAAGTCAGTCCTCACTCTTTGTCAACAAAGTCAAACATACAATGTTTCCGTGCATGGAGTTGTGCACACCCTCCAGGGAGCCGGTGTGATTATGGTCGCCATCCTGCCGAGATTCATTCCGTGTGTTCGAAAACTCATCGTAGCTATGACCATTGGTCAACATGGCTGAAATCGACTGAAAGGAGAAAATCACATCATGCCAGGATTTCCGCCATCCGGGAATGAGAACAGCATCCCAATGTTCGTCCTGACACTGTCCACCTTTTGCTTGAGAGCCCTGATGATATCATGGAATGAGAATGTAACAAGTATGCAATGGATTTAACCGACGCTTGAAGTGTCTGAGTGTTGCTTCCAGTTGGGGTTGGGGAGGAGTCAGCATACCGATACGTCTTCTCCCATTTTGTGAAATAGGCGGTAATTCCATTCTAGAGATTGTGAGCGCTTGTCATCAGACGGAACGATGGCGGTTGCTAATCGTGCTTACTCTTGTGTTATCCGAAAAGTCATGAGGAAGGTAAGGGAACGAGTAACCCGTGAGAGGATTCGGCACGGTCACAGATTTCTGTCCCGTGCCTAAAATGGTCAGTTCCTCGGTGTAGAACAAAGAAGGGAGCCCTTCTATGTCTACTTTCGGGTCGGCCCAGTCCCAGTACCTGTTTGGGGTCAGGAAGCCGGAAAGGAAGCATAGAGAAACAAGACACACGGGAAGCGAAGCTGCTTGGCCTCGTTGACCCAACGTCCGACTTCTCCAGGATGGGAATTCTCAATTTGCTGTGCAATGTTCTCTGCATATTCTCCAATCGCTTGCTATGAAATTTGCATTAGGTAGGTGGTGAAAAAATGGCTCGACTACACTTACCTCAATAAGCATGATATACGGACGGTGCCAAGAAGGAAAAGTGATGGCTGCATGGCTAGACAAATGCAACTCAGGAGAAGAATTCCAAGAAAGCATTCAATATAACATACTGGCAATAACCTGCAAATCAAAATATTAGACGGGATGTGGAAAAGAAAGCGCGTCAGCCTACCTCCAAACCTAGGCGGGGAGGGATTCATATCTTTCTTGTCGAGATAGCTGAAGTCAATCTGAGCTTCCGCGGGAGTTCGAATATCGCCAGCCCACTCGCGGTATGGTTTACCATGAATACCCCCTAATTCCATGAGAGAGGTAATGACACGCAATGGTGGCTGAACTACGCCGGGGAATGGGATCGGGGTGTCTTTGATGTACGCCCAGCCGAGGACAAAGAGTGTCCACTGGTAGGGATGATCTGCCGCCAACTCTTGTACGGGGAGGCGATCAAAGACCCCCTGGGAGGTGCTGCGGCCTGTGACGGCGAAGTAGTTTCGGATCTGTGTAGTCATAATTGGTTGGGTGATAGTGACTGCAGATGGCAATCGAGGTGGTAGCCTGGTGGTCTTGGAGCAGAGCCGACGTCCTTTTATACTGTTCCGTTGCCCAGGTCAGCGGGAACGGCGAGACCCGCTAGGGAAGCATCTTGTCAAAGAAAATCTGTCCATGTCCTGTATGGTGTGTGACAGGACTTGAAGGGATGTTGGTTACGAGTCAGCCTGAGCAACTACGGTTCGTGTCGTTCGGTAGAGCAAATCTTCCACGATAGAAGAGAGCGTAGATGTTTCATTTTTCAACGTTGTGGTCTGCCTGATGGAGGTCAAAAATCTGCCATGCCGCATTCAGTGTTGCCGAATGCAACGCAACAGGGACCGCTGCCCCGACACTCGAGGTCACTCAGCGATACTTGCTGGTAACCAAAGTTCAAACCGTAACTTACCTGACACATAAGATAATTCATACTCATACTTAGCATACTACAGCTGTGGATACATTAAGGCAGGGCTTGACAGCACTCATTTCTTTTATGCGATTGTGTGTCGGAACTTTTCTGCGACCGTGTGAAGTCATTACCATGCATAATAGGGAGTGCCTGTCACACGTGACCTGTTAATACATGTTAATGCGACCCGATGTTCATGCACATGACATGAACAAGCAGGTCATGGAGGACACCTCGCAATTGAATTTTCCGAACATCCGAATGTCCGGTCACGTCCGAACCTCCGAGTACATGTCCGATACAAATAGAGACAAACACAGAACTGATAACGCTAGTCAGCCACCTGTTTTAGACTGCCTCATATGCTTCTCGTCAACGTTATCGGTGCCTTCGATGGACCTCGCCCGCATCGCCTCTCTTGTCATCAACAATCCATCCCTGCAGGCCATCTGTCTCAACCAGCTCCTCCTGTTTTTGGCCCTTGCTTCGTCGCTCAAAGATGATATCCTCCTTATTCAGCCTTCCGAGCATGCCCCTACTGTGCCCCCAGTCATCCTCCCATCAGCCGCGGAATTCTTCATAGCGTCTGCATGCAAGATCCCTCTTACCGCAGTTCAAGACTGTTGGAATACCTTCAAGGATGTCCTTTGGCACGCGAACTCCTCGGGTGGTATTGGCGATGTCCTCCGTGCACCTTCTGGTGTCTTCGAAGAACACGGATTGTCTTTTGGCTTCAGTGCGTTAACCACCCTTAGTTCCTTTTGCTCTGTGCTGACATCAATTGATTTCTAGCTGTGCGAACGCTCTATCCACCGGAGCAAGTCTGTACAACACCCACTTGTGCACGCACTGCGAAACACCTCCGTATGATGCGAGCAGAACAACGGCAGTGTGTTCTGTACACGCTTGCCGATGGCGCAATCCCAGTGTACTCGGTTCACCTTACGTGTGAAGGTGCAGTCTCTGCGCCACTCCATTCTGCTGTGATGTTGATCATGTCGCTCGTCATCTCAGCCTGTAGTATCAACTACCATCATAACTTCAAAGTTCACCATGGATCAAGAGCCTACTATGGCGGAATCCCAGATATCCTACAAGTCGGCGAGCATCAGTTTGTCGAGAGGCACGTAGTGGAGATGTGGATATCTTTGATGGATACGTGGTAAGTTGATTCACAGAGTACAAATGTGTGACTGAAATCGAGTGCGTGCTTCAGGGTGTCGGCATCTTCCTGCGCCAACTTTTACAATCAATCGCTTTCACGGTTCAAGGTATCTCCTCCAGGATGGCCCATCGGGTTTATGGTGTCCCCAGACCATGTCTGGGACGCATTCCTCCTCCTCTCCCTGCTTCAAGATGCTTTGGACC
>JBBPSL010000085.1:0-43875 GCA_038093555.1 Butyriboletus appendiculatus
AACGATGCTTGCTAGAGACCTTGTACTGTTTTTTCTCATGCTTCTCGAGAATGCCGTCCAAGAATTCGAGGTAGTTGTTCTCCTCAAGTGCAAAGAGTAATTCCTTCGTTTTGACAGATTTTTCTTCACGCTTGGTAGAGGTCTTGCCCTTGGCAGTGAGTTGTTTGAGCTTTGAGTAGACAGTGAGAGCTACAGCAAAGGAATAGTACTGGCTCGAGTCCGAGGGTTCAGCGCTAGCTCGAGATTTCTCAGCCTGAGTCATTGCAGTCATGGGAAAGAAGCCGCAAAGCGGGGTAATGATATGCCACAACAGACCGTCTGCCAGCTGCACCTGGGGTCTTTGCCCGGCTGTCTCCGAGGCGCGACTTTCGAAAATCTGTTTTCCACATACTTATGAAAACAGCTGTAATCTATTCCTCTGCATTTTCGTCAGCGGACAGTCATCCACTCTCAAAAGCACGACATTTTATACCCACTAGCAAGCGAGGGGGCATAGCTATTGTTGCCCTATTTGAATCGAACTTAATGTGTCATAACCAAGGTCATAACAAACCTTCGGTTTGCGCCAGGTCGAACATAAAAGCACATCACGATTATCCCTGCGGTTATGATCACCCGGTTTGAAGGAAAAATAGGGTGTGAAGAATGTGCGTCGTTGGGAGTGGGCGGGGTGCGGGGTTAGACCGAGAATGTGCTGCGAAGAAGCCTGCCGCAAGTCGCATGAGGCTTGCGCACTGCCATGCGCATACAGGTGCGGCAGCACAATGCAGTGCACATTTAGTTTTCCTTGTGCCTTCGGAGTATTTTTCCCATCGCTTCGGGAACGGGATGGTCATAAATCATCTTCGGATTCTAATTGTCATACCCGTCCGTGAATAATGCGATGTATCGACTTGGACCAGTAGGAACGGCCCGAAAGGGTGACTGGTGAAGACATTGCTGTACGGTGGCTGTACAGTTTCAGTCGTCGGTCTGAATTGTAGGAGTCACCTAGTCTAACTCCATCGACATGTTTGAAATCCCATGTCCATTGTATTGCCACGATCGCAGCCACGGGAGCGAACTAGGCAGAAGGAACGATGTCAATCAAAACACGTAGTACAAGCCGATGTGAGCCCAGACCCAAACACCGTTCAAATGCTGATCGACCTTGTTCCCATAACACAAGTGACGTGACTCGAGAGCAACTCGAGGATGAAATAAAGCAACAAATCTCAATCTCGACGCGTACGAACGGAGGTTTCAAATCGTCCGACAACCGTTTCAGGTGGTTCTTTCGACGGCATTGGATATCAAAAAATAAACAAACCGTACCCCGATCGAAGCCGGCCTGCAAAGTCGATTACGGAAATGCGCGCCTTCGGAAGGGAGGGTCAACGTTTCAGCCTCTCACGACGTGCATGCCTTCGTTTGTCGACCGCCTTCCCGCTGTGCCGCGTTGTCCGTTTTTCCTCTTTATGCTTATTCTCTTCTTACGTCCGGGCTTTCTAGAATACAGCCTCTTATCCACCCTCCTGAATACCGAATAGCTGATTGATACTAGTTGTCGCTTGTACAATTGTGATGGGAGAAGGATCCGCCGGCTCATAGGTATCTCCGCGACAAAACATCACCGCATCTGGGCTCTCTAGATGCTTGGTCACCCGACGACATGACGAAGCGCTTAGCTACAAGCTTGAAGGTACGTCGTCCTCCCCATTCCACGGATGGCTACCCCTCGGACCGAGGAACGATAGGTGCGATGTCGTTTTCTTGGAAGTTACAGTAAGTAGTTGAACAATCAATCTTTTTTTCCTGTTTTATATGGTGTTTAGTAACACGTACATCGTAACGTGAGGTCTCGGACATTTGGGCATGGTTCATCAACTCCAAGCCCTCGGGTTCCGGCCATCGGTAGTCAACTTTTGCGGAGATCCCGACTTCACTACATCCGAATGTCGTGCGATGGATCGGCATGTCAACCAAGGCACCCAATGGAGCGAAACTTCATTAAAAACGGTAGCGCCACAATACTTTCGCCCTCTCACGAGTCACAAATTATGTGTCAACAAGTGCTTGGACTTGTGAAGCAATGCCACATCTTTGGCATTAGAGCATGGTTGGTCCACGCAGACTGTCATTCGTGGCGAAAACGTGAATACGAAACCTCACAACTATTCTATCAACTTCAATACTTCAACTTCACACTGACATTTGAGGTGTGCCTACAGGTCCGTGACTTTCGCCGATATGCAGACGGACGGAGAGCCGTCAAGTTCCGGCTCCGCCGAGGTATCGTGTTGATTTTTAACTTTTATATTCGCATTTTCCACTACGTTTTACTCGCACTTAAGCACCCACTACCTTGTGAGTGCTGACGACACACAGCATACTTGTTTTGTAGTGAGCCTCTCAAAAGATGGTTATTCTATCTGGTCCTTGGGGATGTGTGGACATCTCCATGATGTAAGTCCGCATCACGGTGTTGATGGAATGACGCATCGTAAGTACTAACTGACAGGTGAGCTTTTAGTACCCGACCCTTGACTGAACCATGGTACTAGGGGTTCTACTCGGGAACTAGTCGAGTTGCGCCTTGTTTGCTTCACGTTGCCACGCCCAAGTGGTGGCCATTGCTGAAATTCTGGGTCGCTCGGAAGTTACCGTTCGACGATGGAAAGGAAGCTCCATGCATTTCGTGCTCGCAGCTTTGTTTGAAGGCACAAACTACAACATCAGATCGTACAAAAAGTGATATTATCCAGCAAGGCAAACATCGAAATGTGATTACGAGGTAACAGTTATCGCTCGCTCCGCTACATTATTTGTGACTGTCAACACACAGCTGTACAGTAGAAGAACAATGTCTTGGAAAAGATGGTAACTAATAGTTCCAAGTATCCAGTTGTGTGCAACGTCCAACAAGGTAGGTCCGAGCAGACCGACGTTCACCTCACGCGATGGTGATCGTCTGGTTCAGTGACTCGATGAGCAGATAGTATCCAGCCTACAGACAGACAGATACAAGTTAGCGTCACCGTGCCATTGCAACCGTCGCCGATGTCGGATCAACTCACCCCAACGAGTGCCATGTGGTCCACGCCAATCATTGCAGTGCCTGCCGGAAGTGAGCTAGGCACCTGCACGGTGAAATTTTGGTACGGGGGCAAGTATGTCTCGTGGAATTGCGGATCAATGGGCCCGCTGTACAAGAAGTCACCCAAGTATTCTGAAGGGTCCACGCAAGCGCTGTTTACGCAAGACTGCAAGCCGATGGCGACAGCAACTTGGTCAGAGCCTGTCAAGCTGTCCTGGAAAGCGAAGGAAAATGAATGACGCGATTAGCGAGGAGTTTTGGGCGGGAGCATGGAGAAGAAGATTCGGAGAGCGGTGGGACATACAGGGACTTGTATTTGGACGACGATGGTACTCCCAGGGCTCACGACTTGGTTGTTAGTCGGCAGTCCGATGAAAGCCGCCTGTGCAAAGACAGCGGTGACGAAGAGGAGAGGGGCGAACAAAAACTTCAACATGATGGGCAGCTGAGGTAAGGGCCAAAGATGTAAGTAGAGTTGTGGTTGAGGAATGTCGAGTGCTCTCAAAAGCACCACATTTTATACCCCAACGAGAGAGCATAGCTATGGGCATGGTTGTCCGTCTTTGAACCACAGGCAACTTAACAATGTGATAAGAAACCGCCAGATTACGCCACGTTTTACCTAAAAGCACAGTATTTGTCAACCCTGCGGTCATATGATCGCCCGAACGATTCGATGAAGCATTGTAGAAGCAGGGCATGAAGAACGAGCGTCGTTTAGAGTGGCTAGCGTGGGGGGTTAGGTCAAGAATACTGTGAATTGCCGCAAGCGACATCCTTGCACATTGCTATACACATGCAGCCGCAGTAGCAAAGTGCAGGTTCATTTCTCCTTGTATCTTCGGAGTGTTCTGTCCGACGCGGCCGCAGCTGCTGCCCGTTGGATCATCGCCTCGGGATGGTCATGAATCCGCAGAATTCTAATTGCCGTGATCCGCCCGCGGATAGCTTTGCAATGAATCGACTTGCATTAGTAACGGTGGTGTAAATATTGCTGTACGATTTGTCGTGGGTTGAATCGAAAAGTTGCCTACAAGGAGCCAAACTGGCGTTTGAAAGTTCAAGAAATCCAGTAAAATGGGACTCCGCGCCACCAAGCCGGTGTTTGAAATTTCAAAAAATCGAAAATTATATATATAGTCTCTTCAAAAAATCATGGCTCACTCATTATTGATTCTACTGGCGATCAACGAATACGATACGACAGATGGGCTACCGGTCCACATCCACAGATATGGAAAACTGGGCAATGGAGCTCTTGAACGACGGCGGGTGGACGGAGATCGAGGTTGCAGAATATCGATGAGAAGTCTTCGACGGTGGGAAGACAATATTGCGGTGAATGGCGAGGTTAATCCTCGCAGCGTGCGTTGAGGATGGGCCCCACTGGAAAAATACTTGATACCGCAGTCATGGAAGATGTGCGAGCCCTCATCCGAGAATCACTCACCCTCTACCTCGATGAAACATCGATTATCTTGCCGTCATCCATGAAATCCATTTCTCAACAATCGCACTTCACAACAACCTCCCAGCCCTTGTGTTGACCTACAGAATGACGCAGCGCACCGCTTCCAAGCGGGGTGAACAGGCTTGGCGTGTTGATATTGCCACCAACTTCAGCCGCGCCTGCACCTACGTTAATGATGTTTCTGCTTACAAAGTTGGTCCATTTCCGTTCATTGTGTTCTTCGTCGTCACTCTTGCTCCTCCGAGTCAGCACTAGTGCCACCAGATTCTTCCTGATCATTCTCCCCTGGCTTGTTGGTGAATCAAAATCTTCACCATAATCTCCCTCGCCATCATGGGCAACGCCTCATTTGCCGCCCGAATCAAGCGTAAGCATTCTTGATCAAATTTCGCCATTTGCCTAACAAATCTCTTTATCTTGGTCGCCCCCACTGTCGGGACACCCTTCGGATACAGAGATCTATGGGCCGTCACGCGTCACGCTCGGAAACTCCTTCGACGTGTTTGAAACCCCACGTCCATTGTGTCGCCATGATTGCAGCACGGGAGCGGATTAGGCAGGATCTTGGAACGATGTCAATCAAAACACGTCGTACGAGCCGATGTGAGTCCAGACCCAATCGCTGATCGACACTTGTTTCCATAATACAACGTGACCCAAGCAACAAATCTCAAATCTCAACGCGCACTGCGAACAAAGGTTTCAAATCGTCCGACAACCGTTTCAGGTGGTTCGCTCGACGGCATTGGATATCAAAAAATAAATAAATAAATTGTACCTCGATCGAAGCCAGCCTCCAAAGTCAATTACAGATTGCGCGCCTTCGGAAGGGAGGTCAACGTCTCACGACGTGCTTGCCTCCGTTTGTCGATCGCCTTCCCGCTGTGCCGCGTTGTTCCTCTGTTGTTTGTCCTCTTTATACTTATTCTCCTTGCACTGGTCTGGACTTCTCAGACTCTTATCCGTCCCCCTCCTGAATAATGAATATCCAATGGTTGTCGCTTGCGATGGGACGAGGATCCGCCGGCTCATAGGTATCTCCGCGACAAAACATCACTGCATCTGGGCTCTCTAGATACCCGGTCACCAGATGACATGACGGAGCACTTAGTTACAAACTTGAAGGTACGTCGTCGTCCCCATTTCCACAGATGGCTACCTCTCGGACCGAGGAACGGTAGGTGCGATGTTACCTTGGTGTTGTTTTTCTTGGCAGATAAGTGGTTGAACAATCAATATTTTCTCTTGTTTTAGATGGTGTTTAGTATGTAACTCGTACACCATGGCATCCACGAGGTCTCGGACATTCGGGCATAGTGCATCCGCGCCAATGCCAAGCCCTCGGGTTCCGGCCATCGTAGTCAACTCTTGCAGAGATCCCGACTTCACTACTTCCGAATGTCGTGCGATGGATCGGCATGTCAACCAAGGCACCCAATAGGCCGAAACTTCATCGAAAACGGTAGCGCCACAAAGCTTTCGCCCTCTCACGAATTATGTACTTACGAGGTTTCATTTCATCAACGTCGTGATGCGGCCCTGATGCGGCCTTACAGCATGAAGATGCCCGCGTATCCCCAAGGGCCGGATACAATATCCATCTCTAAGAATCTTGAGAGGCTCACTACAAAACAAGTATGCTGTGTGTCGTCAGAAGCACAAGTAGGCATTCCTTGCTTACCGTTCGAATCTCGTACCCCGTTGTCAAGACCCGATCCGTCAATTTGGCAGTGGTTCTAAACTTGTCTGAAAAGTAGAAACAGTTGTCGATTCCCTCCACGTTTCGGATCCTACAGAGACGTGGTTATCGAGCCAATCGCGATGGCCAAGCTTTTCCGTTCAGTGGCAGCCTCCCATTCCACGCACATCTCCCAGCGAAGGTTATTGCACGTCTTATCGTATGGCGGAAGTTAATGGGAGTTGAGTCGGATCTGGCACAATAAGCAAATACACAATAAAACAATGATGAGTTCTGTTTAGAAGTCAATGTTCTCTCGTTGGCTAGGTCGTCATCACAGAACCCTGATTCGAGCTGGATTTTCTGATCTCGGCTATCGTGCGGACGCCGAGCTGGGGTCAGATGTCAAGGTAGCAGGCGTTAACCCCCAACTTTGAGGTCCATTGGATGCCCCAGCTCGATAACAAAGCAACGGCAAGCCAAATCAGGGGTGGATAGCTTTATCGTCCCATCAAACTGCGCCATTAGAATGGAAGTTGACGTTCTCCATGGCTGGGTACTTTGCGCAATAATGTCATGGTGGTCACGTACGTGCCACGTTGCGGTGCCCCTTTCGCTCATTGTCGTCGTGAGGGGTTCACGTCATGGATAAGTCGGCGCGGTGTGATTTCCCTCGTCCGTGGATAACCTCGATTAAGTGAAGTACTGAAGTAGCGTCTCGAGGGTAAGAGGGGCACCAGTACAATAATTGCAAGCAAAAAAACGCTTTGCTGCTTTTAGAAAAACCGGAAGATCAGTGAGATCGATTTCTTGTCAAACAATCAGGAGCGATGATCTATTCGTTGGGCCTGATCTAGGAGGACATATTCAGTCAACGGCTTCATTACTGTAAATGGATGCTGTAACAAAACAGCACTCCAACCGACGTCCGCCCTTGGGATTTTAGGTGGAGTAAACGTCGGCGGGTTGCCAAGGAGAGCAAGGGCCATGCCTGTTTTGATGTCCGATTGGCTTGTTGTCTGGCGGCGGCGCATATACTTCATATCAAAACATCAGCTGGAAGGGCAACGTTTCTCGCTTCCGAAGTTTTTCTGCTTTGGCTTTTGGGGACGTTGTAACTAGGCGCTTGCCTCGGAAATGAATGTTATAGCGTTCACATTAGAGTGGTAATGAAGGGAGTACAGCAGCACATCCAGAATCATCCTCGGTCGCGCAACGACACCGTTGAGCTAGTAAAAACATAGATCGAGCGAAACAAAATGAGCGACGACAAATGTAGGATAACCCATGACAAATAAACAACATTGCTCTGGAAGGCGATGTGTGCTCCGAAGCCAAAGGGAAGTACTACTGCCATCGTTCCGACGGGAGTCGCCGGGTAAGGGAAAATGCCTGGGTTAAGCGCTCAAGCTCGATTGCGGGATGCACTTACCCGGTGACGCCTCCACTTCTCAGAGACGCGAATCGGCTCGTGATTATTCGACTCTGGGTGCAGTAGGCAAAACCGTCTGGTGCCGGACGAAGACAGGTTCTCAGGCAAACTTCCCATCGCTCACGGCGGCCATGGCTGCAATGCTTATATTCTTGGACTTGTGGCGGTGGCGAGATCAGAAAGCATGTTGCCTGGTCGCTGTTGCCATTCAGACAGTGCGGGCAGAAGCGGAAATGGTATCAAGACCATCATCGTCACCGACGGAGGTGCTGGGAAGGTCCAGTGAAAGTTGGCTATCGTGGGCCAATGAAAGTGTGAATAGTCTGCTGATCTCGGGTGAGAAAAAATAGTGGGTTGTTCCAAGGAAGAGGAATGAGGTCGAAGAAGGGGTCTAGAGTGAGAAAATGAAAGTTGGAGAGACCGAAGATGGGATAATGAAAGCGGCGTTCTCGGAGAAAAAATTTGATGAAACGTGTCGGCGAGACGACGGAATGGAGACCGGACGGAACTAGAGTACAAAAAACTTGTACGAAAGATAATTACGGAGGGTCGAGTTGTGGTGATGGCGGCAGCAAGAGGGGGAGAAGACAGCGACTGCGGAAGTACTAATGATCGGGCGTGGCATCGGGAAACTCGTTCGGGAGCAGTTACCACCTGTCGTGACGTCGGCTAGATAACGATGAAAATGAATATATAAAGGAATAATAAATAAATAAAGAGTAAATCGGAGTTCGCCGAGAAGATATTCGGGAAGGGGAGATTTGGTGGGTTATGTACCCGTTGTCTTCTGACCACGACCATCCCCTTCCAACTCCCTTCCCTCGCATGGTCCTTTGAGTGTCCTGCCCTCCTTTTCTTCTTCTCCTCTCCGACAGAACCTCGCCGCAACCAAGGATACCGCTTGTGGTATGTTCCCTCCAAAACTTGCTCTCCTCCGCTCATCTCTTCTCCAGATCTCGCGACCCTTGCCGGCTTCTACCCTTCCGCTTCAAATACCCCCAGCCTCAAAGGACCAATCAGTAGTACGCTTGAGCTCGGCTCGCTGCTCTGATCCTCTGCGAATACCCCTTCCACTATTCTCCTTGACAGCAAAAGGGCCTCCGCTGAACCTCGTTCGCGTACCTTTCTGTTTTCCCTTGTAGAATTCTACCGGTTCCTATCACCTAATCTCTGAATCAGTTTCCCGTCTGTTACCGTCTCTGTACTCTCTCACCGCTGTCGATTCAAATTCACCATGGCCGTGTCACTTCCGATCGTATCCGTTTCTTCTGATGGTCACTCTCCATCTTCCGACGATGGTTCTGTATCCCCTCAAACCCCGGTATCTCCCATAAACGAACAGCGTATGGCTCTGCTTCAGCCATCCGAGTCCCAAAACGCACAGCCTCAGTCGCCCACCTCCAACCCCGCCGCTACTCAGGCAAAGAGGAAACCCAGCCGCCGCGCCAACACTGCTGAACGCCGTGCTACCCACAATGCAGTTGAGAGGCAACGTAGAGAAACCCTGAATGGCAGATTCTTGGCAAGTCCTTTTCCGATCGCGTTTCCCTCTATTCGATTATAATGCGCTTTCAGGACCTTGCCACTTTACTCCCGAATCTCTCTCAGATCCGCCGGCCATCCAAGTCTGCTATCGTCAACTCTTCTATCGCCCATATCCATGCCTCCCGCCGTCATCGCCTCCTTGCTTCGCGTGAATTGCGTTTGCTCAAACTCGAGTCGGATGCGCTGCGCCGGGAACTCAACGAATGGCGTGATCGCGCAGGTCTTCCTCGCGTCGACGAGCCTGTAAGAGGGGAAGGGTTCACTATGGTGCTTAGTGGTGAAGTCGAAGTTCTCGCTACCGCCGTCGGGGAAGAGGAAGATGAGGGCCAGGGCCAATTCGATGGTTTTGAAGAAGGAGATGAAGAACTTTCCGGTCCCATGCCAATTATGGACGACGGCGAGGATGTCATGGTCGCCGACCCACTCCCGAACGGTGGAGTTTTTGGACACAACGTCGCTGCAGGCAGTACGAGTTCCGTTGACATGAAGATGGCACGAATGATTCCTCGAGCTCAGCCCACCCCGCATGGTGGACCGATGATCGCTCAGATGCCACCATCTGTCTCCTTTGAAAACCCAGCAATGCCTGCGCTCTACGAACCTCAGGTTACATCGCATCTCTCAGGCGCCGCCCATATCGGACAACACGGCACTGCCTCACCCGAAGCCGACAAAGTCTCTACTTGGGCCGCGAACATGTACTCGGGATACAACGCTCAACTCCAGCTTCAAGCACAACGGTCTATGATCCCTCCTTCGAATAGTACCCACGGTGTCACTCATTCGCCAACCTCCGCATCGGCAGCAAGTTTCGCTGACTACGCCTATATAGCCAACCTCAAGCGACAGCAATTGTTGGCCCTTCAGCACCAGCACGGTGCAATGGCGTACGCAGTCGACGGCGATGATGCATCCTCCGTCGGCTCGAGCCACAGCGAGCGGGAGAGAAGCGGGAGTGCCTCTGCCGGAAGTGGATTCAGTTCTCCAACTCATAGAACCCCCTCGTCAGGAGGTTATGAACTGTCAAACGCGATTTCCGATTATACCCTGGCGAGAAGGATTAGCACCATCAACACCGCCGTGTCTACCCCATGGAGTGGAAGGGGAGAAGAAGGAATGAATGGGCTGGTTATGAAGCAAAGTATGGACTCTCCAATGCACGTGGTCTCCAACGGTGGATATGGCATGATGCTTTAAGGGGGGTCGTCGTACGTTCTACCTTTTTTTTTTGGCGCCCCTTTCCTCGATGGCCTTGTTATATGCATCTTACTAGCTCTTCGCCATCCCTGGCTTTTGGACTTTGGCGCAGGGTCTGCGGCCTCTACACTCTTGTTTCTCTCTCTTATGTGGTGGAACTTGACTTGTTTTGGATGTGTTACAGTCCCACTCGTTCTGTTTTCACACACCCCTCTGCTCAGTTATCCTTATAGCAATGGATGGTTACAAAATCCATCTCCCTCTCGTTGGATCGCCCTGGTCGTCGATGCTTATCACCGTCTCCTACCCCCTCCTTGATCTAATTACCCCGAGCGAGGTATCGTTGTATTACCACTCCTTTGTGTCTCTTCCTTTTCTTTCTGTGTCCAGCTGGCTATATGCAAAAACACATAACCTGTCACTCTTTTCAGTTTTCATCCCCCACCAACTCTTACTTGCCGTACCTGCGAGCCGTCAATCAATTGTTGTGATGACATTGATCTGTCATCTCTCCATGTACGCGTTCCTGCCTTCATGAGGCCCAACAAAATTATTACACGTAAAAAATAATATCTAATAAAAACAATCTATATTTTTTCCGTTCACACATCCTCGGGGGAGTTTGTTCGTGGTCGCGTGACGATGGGACGAATATTCATCACAGAGATAGTCATAGTACTACTACTAGCGTTCCTGGTCCTCGGATCGGATGGGTTAGACATGCGTCGCGGGAGAAGACGGGGGCGGGGGGGCCGGGGGTGGGGAGAAGGAGAGGGATTCGATTCTCTCAACTTCCTGTTGTTGTCGTTCCTCGAGGGCGGACTCGGGCTGAGATGCCCTTTTTTTTCTCTTTTTTTTTTTTTTTTTTTGCTTCCGTGATCGACAATGTCCACATGAGACGTCCCCGCCGGTCGTGCACACGCATAAAAATAAACGAAGAAGTCAAGGTTATGTATTGGCCACCCCCGTCAGTAGATCTAGAAAGGGACACACTCTTGCATACATTTTTCTCGGTCGTGGAGTCAGAGATATGGAACGTTGCGATGTCGAACGTCATCCAACGAACGTAGATGTGCTTCTTTGTTTTCTCTCTCTCCTCCGTGTGCTTTGCCCGTTGGGCCGCCACTCCACGGAACGCACGTCTTGGAACGTGTTGGGCGTGCACGCACGAGATCGATAACGGGACACCCTCCCCGGCAGGCGAGTTCCCATAACGAGGTCGTATGTGTCTCTACTTATCTCTTCAAGTATGCTGTGGAGGAAATACGTACCCTTCCCGTAGACACTGCAAAGCAGCACTTTTTATTTCCCCTCCCCTCCCCTCCTTTTCTCTCAGTTCGACGAGACGAGTGGGGCTTGGAGAGAAAATAAAAAAACGGGTGGAGTGGGTACCGTGCGTAAAGCGCCAAAAGTATTACTACCAATGCCATTGGCGAAGGCGACGATGACGATGCGTGCGATGTCTGTCGATCGCTTAATTGGATTAAGCAGGCATGTCGGCGTGGCGACGACGATTGCGGCCACTCGGATGGTGTATTCTATCCCAGCTCCACTGACAGGGTGTGGAGGAGAACGGGAAAACGGGATGAAACACGGAATCCAAAGGGAGCGACGAAAAGCGTCGTCGGCGTGCATCGACGTGGGTGAGAATGCGCGAGAGAAAAAAAAAGAAAAGATCGCGGAGGGTTCGAGAAAAGTGACAGACCCTGGGTAAGCGACGTATGGAGTTATTTCTACATTTTGACTTGTGTGACTTGTTACAGAGTCCAATGACACGATTTTGACGTGTACTTCTGAGGGTTAAAAAAAAAAGGTCGCGGAGGCTTCGAAGGAAGGATGGGAGTCTGGGTAAGATGTATATGCGTGGGGTTGATATTTTGACTTGGATGGAAGGTTGTTGGGTTGTCGGTGTCCTCGAGCCATTCTCGTGTGCCCCACCGACCGAGGGACCCACGAAGGTAGTCTCAAAGGAGACGATGCATGTGCCTGTTGTAATTCCCCCCAGAGCATTAGCCGAAAAATAAAAACGCCGCGAACAAGCGTCATCAAGTTCGCCAGTCAGGCGGCGTCACGGTCCGGGCGAAAAACCTTGTTAACTCCCAATTTGGACATAACCGTGAGGTTAACTATGATAATCAGGAGCGCATTGCGCCAGTTGTCCATTCCAAGTCACCGCTCCAAGAATTGGGTATTCAGGGTTACTGTATGGAGAAAGCGAGGCAGGAGTTTTCCGATGGATCCTTGATGTTCTGATTGCGCCGGGTCGCCGACCCGGGTTATCTCGGCAGCATAGTGCCTCGTAAGGTCTGTTGCGATGAACTGCTCCTGGGATCTCGAGTTGTCGTGTACGTTTTTTTTTTTCGCTGTCTTGTCGCGGTCACAGTAAATCCATCCCGCTATTGAAAGCGGTTCGAGCCAGTAAAGGACGGTACGACATCAAAAAAAGGCGTGTTGAGCGAGATTGGCAACTCTGCGATCGATTGACATCGGAGAGATAACATTTGAGTTTTCGTGCAAACGCACACCCGTCGAGTACGGATCGCCTCGTTGCAGTAGCAATCAGTCAGACTGTCACCCGGCTACGACGACCTTCCTGTCCCATATTGGCTTCATTGAACCCCCACCAATGTCCACAGAGACAACCAGAGACCCCCCGCGCCGGATAGCAGTCCTCGTCTCCGGTTCAGGTATGCACACCCGCCCCTTTTTCGTCGCCCGCCCCCGCCCTCCCGGGTTCACAACGTCGTGATTCTCCACAGGCACGAACCTCCAAGCGCTCATCGACGCCTGCAACACCCCACGCCTCCCACACGCCCACATCGTCCTCGTCCTCTCCAACCGCAAGGCCGCGTACGGGCTTACCCGCGCTGCCACAGCCGACCCGCCCATCCCGACGGCGTATATCGGACTCCAACCGTTCCAGCGTGCCAACCCTGGTGCGACGCGCGCCGAGTATGATCTCGCGGTGGCGAAAGAGGTGGTCAAGGCGCGCCCGGACGTGCTCGTGCTCGCCGGCTGGATGCACATCGTCAGCGAGGGATTCTTGGAGGTGATGCATGGCGTGCGGGCGTTGCCGCCGTCACCATCACCATCACCGGAGAGCGAGGTGGCAAGCGGGGGTGAGGATGCGGGTGCGGATGCGGACGGGGAAGGCGAGTTACGTGTGACGCGCGAGATTCCGGTGATCAATATCCACCCTGCGTTACCTGGCCAGTTCGACGGCGCGAACGCGATGGAACGTGGGTTCGAGGCGTTCCAGCGGGGAGAGGTGGACAAGCTGGGGGTGATGGTTCATCGCGTCATCGCAGAGGTGGACCGTGGCGCGCCGCTAATCGTGAGAGAGGTCGAGGTGCACAAGGGGGAGGACTTGAAGAACGACTACGAGCCGAGGATGCACCAGATAGAGTGGGAAATCATCGTCGAGGCGACCAACTTGGTGCTGGACGAGGTCAGACCGATCGGCAATCGCTAACGTACGCGTGTACCAGGTGTGTTTGATTACGTTCTTATGTACAGTATATGATTGTAAACTAATTCTATATCCTACACTATTTACCAGCGCCCTTAAACTATTTCTATGGCCACTATATCGCAAAGAAGAAGAGAAGAAGGGAGAAATGATACAAATATAAACACCGTCGATGTACTCTAGAATGGGAATCGCAAGGGACCGGTATTGCGCTCGCTGCTTGTTCGCGATGGGAACGGATCACTGCACGAGCACAACGGGTCAGCGAACCGAACAATCAAACCAACCGAGGAGAGCAACATACCTGGACGGTACATCGCAAATAGATCCCAACGAACGTGCACGGTGGTGATGTGGGGGAGGTGCCAACGCAGTGGGATAGCAACTTAGAACCGGTACACGGCAGATCTCCTCGGAATACGGCGCTTCATCCTCGGGCCAAAATCTATCGACAATTTTTGTGCCTATGGAGGGCTGGCGAAGGGGAGCCTAAGCGGGCACAAGGCGAGATCACGTCAACATCTCCATCACGCACTTGACGTCAAGACGACTCACTGTGATGTGTAGAGGCGTCTCTGATGGCGAATCGACGCCCACATCGCTCACAGACATGGGATCCCCCTTCTCCAATACTGGAGTACAGTCGGCCGAGGTGGAGGCATCGGAAGCAGATGAAGGAGAGCGGGAAAAGATTGGCATCGAATGCAGTTTAAAAGTGAGACTGAACCGAATGGAAGACCTCTTCTTGATCAGAGGGCGCATGCTGAGAGGGACCTTCACTAGCGAAGACGAGTTGATGCGCGCCTTTAAGTCGTGCTGAAATGTCACGAGGCCAGAGGATGTGATAAATGGAGCTGGCGATGAAGGCATGTCGTGGTCAAGTGGGTTAAGAGAGGTAATGTGTGTGTCGTGTCGACGAACTCCCAGCCGATTCTTATACTCGACGATGGTGGATCAAGCCATGCGGTGGTGGTTGTTGCACAGAATGCGGAGTAGACGGAAGAACAAGGGCAAATGGTACCTTTTTGTGCCACAGTGAAGAAGTGGCGCCGTGTCAATGCGCCGGAAAACTACGAATATGTGACTCAATGGGTTGAACACGGATCGTTATGGAAATAGCTTCCAATTGTGTGGAGTCTAGGCAGCTCGAAGAAGGGTGTGATGGTGACTGCCGCAACGTCCTGCTGCAATTTCCGAAGCAACGCGGTAGCCGGCGCTTCTGTTTGATGTACAGCATTGTAAGAGGCTGTGTCGTAAGCGATCTGCTGTGAGATTTAGGAGCCCGGTGCGGCCGCTCACCGGTGAGGACGGTCCGCTGCTATGCACCCGGAAGGCCAGCCATGTTTTCGAACCACCGGACGAGGGCCGCGACCTTGCTGACAGCAACATCGCTTTGACCCAAGCGCAAATCTGGCCGGAGCCAATTGTCTTCATGTGCATAGGGCATTGTTCGATAACAGATCTGAGTGCTAGGCCTGATATATGGAGATGCAGTCAATGTGACGGTACTGCCCGCTTCCCAGGTGGCCATGAGGTCTATCAAACGTGTGAGAACATGTTATTTGGAGAGATAATGCGTGGAAAAGAAACGTGCTCTCGAAATACAAAATATCTCCTCGTTTTAGCCCTGGCGAGGGACCAACCCCACCCCAGGCGTCTGCGGTGTCTCTCCAAGCTGTCAATTTACATACTGAGCCTTGCTCGTCGCCAAGGACAAGCTTCAGGATAGAGATCTCCTGGCCTGCGTCAGGCCCCTTCTTCACACGGACGGTGTCGGGTCCTTGAACTTCGAGCGCAGCGAGAAGCATATTAACTTTACAAGATCCACTGCCCGATTTTGCAGCGATGTAAAGGGAGGATAGGGGGGTGACTTTGTGCAAGCTGAATTGGAAGTTTGGAAAACGGGCGATGGAAGAGGCGTTGGAATACTCGACGGAGGAACCTGTTTCCTGGGTCTCATAAGTTCCCCGGGGGAATGAACTGGAGGGTTGGAGGAAGGAAGGGGCTCCGGTGGTGTTTGCAGCGGGAGTGGGTGGCCAAGTGACGAATGTCGTCCCGTCTGGGTATCATGGTTCTGCTCGCGGGTCCTCGGAGACCGGTGGGAGGGACATACCAGGATGTTCGGCATCATCATCGTCTTGCTGGGATGCGAGGACATGATCTGGTTCTGATTCTTGTTCCAAGATGGAGTCGAAGATGACGTTCTGGTAGAGAAGGGAGATGCGGCGGCTGGCTGCGTCGAGCGTCGCGGGCGGGTACGGTGTGGTCGAGGAGGGTTCTTGAACGGTTTGCCAGAAATAACCGTTCGGATCCGCGTCGATGTCCGCGGCGGACGGGGCATTGAGAAAGACTAGAAAATGGACCATCTAGTATGCAACGGTGGTAGTTGTCTCAAGTGAGTTGGACCCCTGATATCACGATCACGTGACTGACACACCACACACGCGTGACATGTTCGAGAGAGGACGAGTCGCGAATTTCTGTCTTGTCCGGCTTTCTAACACACTCTTACAGTGTCGCGCCAACAGTGCGCCTCTTGACGATACTTCATCATGTCCACATTCCTCGAACTGTACGAACCGCTCGACATCATAGGCAATGGTTCCTTTGGCATCATTCGAAAAGTTCGAAGAAAGTCGGATGGCTTGGTCGGTCCACCCGTTTTGCCACCGACATTTTCATTTTGTCTCACCAGGTGTCCACCGTAGATATTTGCCAGAAAAGAACTCAACTTTGAGCGCATGAGCGACCGTGACAGGAAGCAAATCGTCGCCGAAGTGTACGTCTGCCTCCTTTATTCAATCCCCTCTCCTCATCTGTTCACTCCTAGAAATATCCTCAAAGACCTAGACCACGAACACATTGTACGATATCACGATAGATACGTCGACAGAGACGCTGGCATCCTCTACATCCTCATGGAGTACTGTGGTGGTGGTGACCTCTCTGGCGTCATCAAACAAGCACAAAAACACAATAGACCTGTCCCGGAAGATACCATCTGGAGCTATTTCATGCAGATATTATTGGCCTTGCAACACTGCCATCATCCACCAAACCATTGCTCCGATTTAGACGGCAAGGAAAGACGCCCCCAGATTTTGCACCGTGATCTGAAACCGGATAATGGTGTGTGTTTCGTCATGCCTTGCGATCTCACTCATGCCTTCCCGACCCGTCTATGTCATATTTATTCTCAGTATTCCTCGACGAGAACAATTCTGTCAAACTTGGTGACTTTGGTTTGTCAAAAGCACTCCCGCAGGCGAGCTTTGCCAACACCTATGTCGGGGTACGTGCAATGATCTCCTTTCCCTTGTCCGACCCTAATACACACCTGGCGGCATTAGACCCCATATTACATGTCCCCGGAACTGATGCAAGAAAAAGCTTACGACTCAAAATCGGACATCTGGTCCCTTGGATGCCTCATATACGAACTTTGCGCGCTCAAACCCCCGTTTCATGAGGCAAAGACTCACACCGAGCTAAGTATATTTATAAGGTGTGTTCGTTTAGACGCTCCCCCTTGATATCGTACGAATGACGTATTAGAAACGGACGCATACCACCGTTACCAAGAGGTTACAGCCAGACGCTGTCAAGTGTCATCAAAGCAATGCTGAATCTGAACGTGAGTCGAGTTGCCTCTCATCCTGTCCCGATTGACATCGTGCGACTGTGCTAGCCGGCAATGAGACCTTCGGCTGCACAACTTCTCCAACACGAACGGCTAGCACTCATCACCAAAGTCGTCGAGGCAGAGAAAATGTTCGTCTCACCTGCTCCCTCTTGTGTTGTGTACTAAACCATCGAATGCCTATAGGCTCTCGACAGTGAAAACGCACAAGTCCGCCGTCATCGCAAAGGAACGCGAAGTTTCTGCACGGGAAACTGCGCTGGCCGATCGAGAAGCAAAGCTCACTGCCTTGGTGGTGGAAAAAGATGCAGAAATTCTCCGTTTGCATAACCTCATTTCAACAGCTCAATCTCAGCTCGACGCACGGATACGGGAGGCAGTCGGGAAACGCGAAGAAGAATTGCGTGTGGCCGTGAGGAAGCGCGAGGAGGAAGTCGCTGCTGCGATGGCAAGACGTGAAGAGGAGATTCTATCCGCGGTGCGGCAACGTGAGCAAGAGATATTCGATGCATGGCGCACGCGAGAGGAGCAGATCAAAGCGGAGGCGGAGACAATGATTGCGGAGAAGATGCAATGGATGGCTATGAAGGAAGCCGATTTGGAGACAGAGCAAAGCAGGCTCGACGAGGTGCAGAAGGATTTGGAAGCAAAGTTGGCGGCGCTGTCTTCCCAGGAGGGAAAGGGACGGAAGGAGAAAACACCACTCGAAGAGGTCAAGAATCTGCTCGCGCCGCTCGTCCAGATGACTGAACACAGTCATACACGCGAAAAACGTTCCACTAACAACTATTCAAACATGGCGACGCCCGTCAATCGTAACGTCGCGAGGCCCACGCAAGACTATGCACCCTCCGCCATGAAAGGTGTGATCCTCACACACACCGGTCAACCACTGACGACACCTACCCCCGCTGAACTCGCGAACCTATTCGTGAACTCACCGAAGGTCGGGCTCGACTTTGCAAAAATATTCGATTTCGAATCAGAGGCAGGGGACGATAGCGAGTCAGAAGAGGAAGTAATGCCACCTTCGCCTACGGTCCGAGAACGGCCGCTCTCGGAGGCATCGAGTCATTCGTCTGGTTCGACAGGTGAGTCGACCTCGGGATCTGCACCTTCTGCGCCTCCTGCGCGGCTTCGCAAACCGTCCATTCGGAGTTCGGTGCAAAGACCATCCGTGCGCAAAACAAGTAATCTGCCCGCTTCTGCCTCGGACCCCACGGGACTCACCTCTTCATCCCGGGTACGCACGTCCAAGTCGAGCAAGGTAAAAACGGGAGGAGAGGGAGCCACCGCATCGTCGAAGAAACCCTCGATCCTTGTCGGCCCCGCCGAGTACGACCTCTCAGACGAGGAGAACCTCCCGAGCCCGTTCCTCCGACGGGTGGAGCGCGAACGACCGGCGCTTCCCATTAGTGGGACGCTCAAGTCGAAACGACCGAGTACGGGCAACTTGTTGAGGGCCGTTGCGGCTGCGAACTCGGCGGCGGCAGCCGCTGGCGTGAAACCTGGGAGCAGTGCCTCCAGGGCGTTGCTCAAGGGTACGAGGTCCTCGTTGACGAATCCAAGGAGGTCGTCCGAGGACGCAAGAAAGGTGTTGTCACGATCATGAAACGTTTCCCTCTTGGTTTTTCTTTTTTGTTTATATATATATGTTGTGAACATTGATGCATTGCAATACTTGACATTCACGAACACATGTTTTTTTCATCATTTGTGTTTTGTAGGAAATGGGGATACTACTTTACCTAATCGATTCACGAGGATGACATGACTTGATCAGGCATAACAACTCTGCTTGCACTTTGTTCGGTACTACAGACTCTCCAAGCCAAATCACCTGGGACGATGGCACATCGTCAATCACACGGACGGCTCAGTACATTGTGATCATTTCTCGGGAAGAGTTGAACAATGTCGGCAGAAAGACGATTCACTGGCACCCACGACGCTTTGGTTACTCCACTTTGGAGCCCTCACACTGGCGATTTTCGTGGTCAAGCGGGTGACGAAGTCCAACAGTATTGTGTTGTTTCGGAGGGGACAGAGAATACGAGCGCCGCGAATCCGATAACTGACCTCGAGGGGAAACAAAAATCGAAATGGAGAGAGAGAGATCACGTCTCTGGAATGCTTGCGGAGAGGCATTCACCGTAACAGGCCCAGGAACGGAGGAACTTGAACGAAACTTGTCTAGAATCCTTCAAACGGGAGGTGTTCCCGCAGGACTGATGCGTGTGTGAGATAGGACAACTTTCCATGTCAGCGCTCATCCACCCACAAACCAGATTGCCGACCCTTCCCTTTTGTTGTTCGAGTGTTCTCCGCACATGACGGGCATGATGTCCACGCGTGCCCTTTGTACATCTTCTGGGAACCACTCATGCAGTTCTCTCCCATTCTCTTCGTTCTCACTGTTGTCGTTGCTGCCATTGCTGCCCCGGTGCGTCCCCTCTTCCGGTGTCCGAGGCGACGTGATCGAACTCGGTCGGACTGATGGGATTGGTGTTAGATAACCCTCGGTGCCAGTGGGCTCGCGGAGCGCACTCCCGAAGCTCTTGCGGCTCAGTGTATGTCATGATGTTATATGGCATCCGTAGCACAATTTTGCTTATGCTTTCATTACAGCGCAGCCGAGGGAAGAGCAATTCTCACCGGAATCGACGTTGACGGTCGACTGCTGTTTGATGGCCCGCCCACCTTGTGATTGCAAAACGAAGACGATATGGATTGGAGGACGTTCAAGTCCGATTTGATGGGATGCTGTCTATGGTCGACTTTGACATGGACCATACTACGTGTATGCTGTGACATCCTTTCCGACTGGCCGTATATATCCCCGTATACAATGCGCTAGAAGTTCCAAATTGATCGTGCGTAGTTGGCCAAGTACGCGTACTAAACGAATGAATCGAAGAACACGACACAACGCCGGACGGTGTCACAACCCGTCGACCTCAGACTCAGCCTAAATCATTTCATCCGTTTGTGTTGATGCTTGTGCTGTTTCAGCTAAAACCGAGATTTCAATTCATCCACAAGTAAACTATAGACATTCTCGGAGTGGCGAGCCAAGTCTCTGGTATTTCTCACTACAAGATTACAAGCTGCCTTAGATCCTGAAGAAATCTGTTGCATGAAGGCCAAATTATGGGTGTTCTCAGCCAGTCGAACCTTCGACATAGACGAGAGTAGTCGCATAGTTCAGCTTCGGGGATGAGTACCCCTTTCACGTGGTGTCAGCATCGGCGTTCTGACACAATGAAAAGAGAGAGATACGCACCCCATACAAGTAAAAGTGTGCCACACCGATCTGCATAAGGCCATTGGTGAAGTTTGGAACGGTCACCGTGAAGTTTTCATACGCGGGAATATTATTCGCGCCGTTGATCGTCTTTGGGGTGAAAGGACCACTATAGACGATGTAGTCCAGGTCCTCGGTGACGTCTGGACACACATTGTTTAGGCAGCTCGCGAAGCCCATCGCGATGCCGACTTCCAAAACATTCTCGGATGATGGCTATGTCAATGTCAATGAGTCAGGACGACCTTCGAAGTGGTGGTAGGGAAAGGAACAGTGGACAGCTCCGAGATATGACACGCACAAGTTCTTCAATCTCAACGACGAGGCTCGAAGCGGCCTGTAGGGTGGTTTGTGCAGCGGGTGCGGCGATGGAGATGTTCTGTGCAAGTGCGGCGCTTGCGAGCGCTGCGGCACAAAGAAGCTTCCCGAAAATATCGAACATGATATACTACTGAGTTCAGATAGTGGAAGGGGAGGTATGGAGGCATCCTTCCCAACTGATTACTCCCCATGTTATATGTCGACAGAGAGGGCAACCCCTAGCATGGATTAGGCAGATTATCAGGCCCAAACAAGATGTGTCAATAAGCGCAGGCGTGACGTTCCTATTCCAGGTTCGACGGGAGACAACATTAGTACATAGGGCCGACTAAATCAGATCCGAGACATAAATGCTAACCTGACAGTTCCTGGATGCAAGAAAGAGCGTCTTCACCTGTATGTTCAAGTTCGACGGTATGAACTAACGCCATGAATAAACTCCAGTGATTGCGAACTACAGAAGTTCGGAGGCTGATCTAAGACTCTTGAACATACGTCATGACAGATCGTGAGTGAGTAATCTGACAGAAAATGATAAATTGGACACGACACATTGGCGACCGGTCGACCTGTGACCAAGAAAACTGGCAGTTGCTAACGACAAGAACTTGCGACCTCCATTCCTCGATGGACTAGCGGTTGCTCATTGATACAGTAGCCATTCTTCTCCCTTATGACAAATGGTCACGATGAAGTATGACATCGGTACATATCTGCACACAGGCACCTGGTGGTGAGCCTGAGCGATGACCGGTCATGAAAGACGTTCTGACAGACTCACCCGTACAAGCCACTACAAATGTACTGCTCAAACGTGAGCTCAACCCTCAATTGCCAAGACTCGATGAAATGTTTACATTTCATGGCTGTTCCTGTGAGTCACTCAGTGGGTGTGTCCGCCTGACTGAGGTTGAAACTCGACTGCCGTCCAGGTCTGGGAAAAGTATTTGGAACAAAAACAATGACGCTGGCCTGGAAGACCAGCTGAGCAGGACGAAAATATCTGACGTTCGTAACGTCGGAGCACAGCATGGCTAGTTTCAGCATTATGTAAGCGTATCGATGTCAACTTGCGACGTCATGGGTCCGAAAGAGGTCTGTGGATATGGGATTGCGAGGATGAGGATGAAATTATGAACATCATAGTCTACCACTTAGCTCTATCGGACTTGTATTTGATTGTCTGGCTTTACCATGTTGGATCGACTATCGAACAAAACGCCACGGTTGGCGGCACGTAATGCATCGATCGTGCGAGCCTCAGCTTCGGATCGGAAATAACGGCGCGTGAGACCTCGAGTTAGCCATCGCCAAGCGGGGTTCAGTTCGTGCGTCCTTCGACTTGTTTGTTGTAAACGAAATTAGCCCTTGGGACTCTTGTATCAAACAAGTGGATGAAAACCGTACCTGAGCCTAAGAAGTATGGCAATTTCTTGACCGTGGGCATGACCTTCGACTACACGGTTCATTGTGTTCATCATCCATGCAATACCCTCACGGTAGAGAGTGCATTGACCACACGACTCGTGCCTGTATGAGATACAGTCCCGGCTGTGCATCATTAATACAAATCTCGCTATAGTCGAAAAGGTCGTTGACATGGTGCGTAAGAGATAACACATAATGCATAGGATTTTGAGGGCGATGTTGCGGGCGCTTGTGAGCCTCTTTAGGACCTGCCAAAATGCTTGCTGATAATGTATATTTCTCATAATGCATCTTGGCGGTCGCAGCCTATGATATGCGTTATGGCCGATTGTACTGTATTGTTGGAAATAGCTGTGATCTTCGTTAGGATTAGATGACAGAAAGTGCAGGATTGAGATTGATGCTTTAAATACAGTTGAAAAGGTCATAATGCGTACGGTTGGACTTAGGACCGCCAAAGAGCTATGCATTATGAGAAATGTGCATTAGCATTTTTGGCAGGAAGAGACTCACAAGCGCCCAAGATCACCCTCAAATCCTATGCGTTATATGCGTTATCTCGCGTTTTAGAGTACGCTGCGTCGCAGTATTGAAGTTCAAGTCCAACATGCAGCTTCCCGGCCGAGCGGCCTCCAAAAAAGGAATACCCAAAACGGTGCCAGCGTGCTCGTCGTGTGGCTAATAGAGCACTCCTTCCCTTTCTCGAGCAGCCACTCTTCCTCAAATACCCACTTTAAGTGCTCTCTGATCCACCCTCCAAATCCAAAGGAGATAAAAGAACATTCAAAATGAAACGCACAACCTTCGCGTCCGACTCAATCCCCTTCGCTCCGTTCGCCGACAGCGCCACACGCAGAACGATGCACCTTGGGACACGTCAAGTCCCTGAAATCGATGGCTCTCAGGGCGGTGGGCACTCGTTTCTTTCTTGTCGGCTTTGGTTTGTATGTTCGCGGGCTGACTAGTTTTCCTCCCTCTTACGCTCCCCCATCCAGCATTCATCGGGCTCGTAGTGGCGTTGAGCGTCCTGATCGTCGTCTGCTGTGCAGCAGTCTTCTACCTCCTCCGCCATCATGAACCGACGGACCAAGACCGTACCGCTCGCAGAGAGCGCTACCGACGCACGCGCGAACACACCTTGAACTCCAGTTCGAGCTTCGCGGGACCGTCGACGTCGACGGTCGGTTTGGGCTCGCTTGGTGACAAGGTGAAGCTTTTTTGGCAGAGTACCACCGGCACTGGTACGAGTGGAGAGGGGCGAGGGCGACGAGGTGGGCGTGGTTGGATCCGAGCTGGCTCAGATGACGAATGGGCGTCTCATTCAGATCATGAAGGCCGCGCTGATCCTGAACTTGGCGGCCATTTGAGGTCTCTCCCAGTTCTCAAACAGGATACGCGCGGTGGTGTCGAGGGTAACGGCGTCCGTGTCGTCGAGTCACCCTCGTCGGATATGGAGGGTGGGTTTATCCACTCACCGTATTCGTATTCGTATACAGATCCATTCCCGAAGACGGCGTCGCAGGGGGCGTTGCAGCGGTCACAGTCGCCGCTGCCGTCCTCCGTGTCATCTCCGAGAGAGTGTGCGAGCGTGGACGAAAGTCGCGAGGCACACACCCCTGGTGATGATCACCATGATCACCGCCATCATCCGACGATGTCTAGCGGTTCCGTTTGGACGCACGCAGGTTCGAAGTTCGTCGAAGATATATAACTATTTCATGTCATGTCAGATCTTTTTTGACATCGTTTTTCCACTATGATTGCTTTCATCCATCTTGTACCATGACGCAATTGTGTAACCCTGAACTTGGATTTCGTTTTTCCTTTGTTGTTTATCATAGGTTCGGACTACTGGCGTACGCGGTTGTATACGTACTGTACAGGGCTATCATTGCGACTGATATGGTTTTGCTTTGTTTTCATGTATCCCTCTAAGTCCTTCGCATCAAAAAGTTGGTCCTTATAATGAGTCACAAAGCGCGACGAAGACCATGACAAAAGAAGGTAGCGCCAGAGTTACCCACTCTGGACGACATCCATAGAATCGATCAATTCCATCAACAATCATGAATGGTTCTTTCTCGCGTACACCTGCTGGGGGCAGTCTTACTTGGAGCCTTCTGCTGGCGACACGGAGAAATTTAAGCGTCTACTTCATCAGGAGATCGTACGGTAACTGTAGCGGCGGTCTCGGTCTGCGAACGGACCGAACAAACTACCAAAGGCAGCTTGTTTCCTAAGGAACCGTTCGTGCTTCGGTGGAGAGGGATCGTCCGGACTAGCTGGAGATCGTTCCGTGTCGTGTAGGGGATACTTGAGTGCTAGTGACGCAGTTGGACAACGCAAATCGTGCACTGTAAAGCCTATACGCACGTACATGATTCTGTCACAACGAGACTCCGCTGAGAGGTCGAGCCACCCATATAAATTTGCTGAACCCAGCCTCCATGTCAGTGATTGCCATATAGTGACGAAATTGAGTTGGCGATTCGGAAACTGGTTGTATTGGATACCCCGTGTACATTCGATAATCGGGTCCGGGCGTCAAGTGAGCTTAACTGTTGCCAAGTTGGCAAACTATAAAATGTCTTGCCAGCATGAAGACAGTACGGATGCAACAAACATTAATGATGTGAAGGTATTGGCTGTCAATCCTGGAACGCTCCACGATCAATATGCGGGTCCGTAACGAATCTAGATATGAAATTGTCAGGGGCGATGTGAATATGAACATTATACTCTATCGCCTGGCTCTATCAGATTTGCACCCAGATTGTCTGGCACTGCCAGCATTGGATCCACTTGGCTCTTCAACTGGCCACCGAACAAAACGCCGCCGTTGGCAGCACGGAACGCGTCGATGCGAGCCTCGACTTCGGGACGGAAATGACGCATAAGACCTTGAATTGGCCACGCAGCAGCATCACCAAGAGCGCAGATCGTGCGTCCTTCGACTTGTTTACTGTAGACAGAATTAGGCGACTTGATTCAAACAAGTAGACGAACACCTTACGTGAGCTCAAGGAGCATGTCAATTTCTCGACGGTGGGCACGGCCTTCGACCATACGGTTCATCATGTTCATCATCCATGTGGTACCCTCACGACAGGGAGTGCATTGACCACACGACTCGTGTTTGTAGAACTAGGAGACTCGTCAACAAGAAAATACGAGTAATCATAGGAGGGACTCACTGAAGAGAACCGTGCAATAGCAGCGACAATGTCCGTGCTCTTGTCCATGACGATTACAGCACCCGTACCCAATCCCGACTGTGCATCTTTTAGCGAATCATAGTCCATAAGAACCTCAGAACATTTGTTGATCGGTAATACAGGGACAGAACTTCCACCGGGGATGATCCCAAGTAGATTGTCCCAACCACCTCTGACACCGCCGCAATGTCGCTCAATAAGTTCCTTGAGTGGAATACTCATCTCTTCCTCAACCACGCATGGGTTGTTGACGTGGCCACTGATGCAGAAAACTTTTGTACCCTGATTACGTTCCCGACCGAAACCGGCAAACCATGCTGCCCCGCGTCGACAAATAGTTGGTGCGACAGCGACGGTCTCGACGTTCGCGACAGTTGTTGGGCAACCAAAGAGACCGACATCAGCAGGGAAAGGTGGCTTTAAACGTGGTTTCCCTTGTTTACCCTCGATGGATTCAATAAGAGCCGTTTCCTCGCCACAGATGTACGCGCCAGCTCCGCGGTGAACGTAAACGTCGAACGAGTACCCCGAACCACAGGCATTTTTACCGAGTAAGCCAGCGCGGTATGCCTCTGTAATGGCTTGCTGGAGATGGTTAGCCTCTTGAACGAACTCTCCACGAATATAGATGTATGCCGCGTTCGCATTCATAGAGCGACCAGCGACGAGACAGCCCTCGACAAGTTTATGAGGATCACCACGAAGGATCTCACGATCTTTGCACGTCCCCGGTTCACCTTCGTCGGCATTGACCACGAGGTAGCGGGGCCTAAGACGAATGTGAGCTCGATGGAAGACGCTAGAGAAAAACAAAAGACATACCGTTTGTCCTTTTCCCAGCCAGGCTTGTTCATAAACGACCACTTGAGCCCGCTAGGGAAACCGGCACCTCCGCGTCCCCTGAGTCCAGAGTCTTTGATGGTTTGGATGATCCAGGAGTCGCCTTTCAGAATGATGTCTTTTGTCCGGTGCCAATCGCCGCGGGACTGGAGGGATGAGTTTACTTTTCAGAAAACAACGAAGGAGAGTATGTAGACTGACCAAGGCCCCCTTCAGACCATGATCGTGTCTACAATAAACGTTGGTGAAGATACGGTCTTGGTCCTTCAATCCGCCGTAGCGACGGACTGGTGGGTCCGCAACGGTTGCAAGAGCGCGCCCGAGCGCCGGAGACTGCTTCTGTAAGAGAGCAGCTGATTTTGTTGAGACCTTGAGCATGGCTAAGCTCGTCGTCGTCGTCGTCGCTGTCCTGGTCGACCCGAGAAGCTGGAGTGGACCCCCGGAAGATCCCGGGCCACGTGATAACCGTACGAGGAGATTTTCCTATTGTACGCTGACATACCTAAAATAGGAAGGTTGGTGTGGCGGGTTTCTCCTTGTTCTCGTCGGCTAAGTAATAAAGCTTTGGACCCTCACTCACTCTTTTCGCGCGCTTCAGCTTTCTCTCAGTGCTCGACGCTGGCGACGTACGCGAACCACTCGCCTCCTTGACTAGGAGCTTCCTCGATGGATCCCTCGGCGACAAATGGCACGAGCCGGAGTGCCTTCGACATGCTGAAACAAAAGGAGGAGGCCCTCGCTGTCCTGAACGGACTGACAGGAAATGGCCATTTGGAACACGAACCCACTATGGAGCAGCTCAGTATGGAGCTCCCCGTCGTTCACGATGGTCAGGTGCCACTCGGAGAGCTGCTCTCCAGAGTCATGCAAGCGATCTATGGTGAATTATCCGAACTCGCAGAGACGTGAGCATACACGAAGCTTCGTCGGGTCGTGTTCTGATGCTTGATCATTCAGGCTTCCGAACATGTCAGATGCCGCAAGAAAACGAACGATCGCTGACTGGGTAGTCAAGACCAAGAAGCAGGTCGTAAAGCTGTATGCCGTCACGAAGTGGGCGCGCGATGCAGATACCGTTCAAAAGTGCATGGTGAGTGAATTCAAGATGTTCCTAACTACACGCGGATATTCATACAAACTCAGAATATCACCGCGTTCCTCATGAATCAGAACCAACAATTAGAGAATGTTATTCATGGACTCACTTATGCGAGGGAGAGTCTGGATTCCGCAAGGTGACGCAACACATTCCGTCGTATCTGGCCATCTTTTGACAATTTATCAGGCTTCGAAATCACGATCTTCTTACTTCCCTTGACGTGCTTACCTCGGGGACATATAAACGTCTTCCGTCCGGGATCAAGGTCGCATTATGCCTCCCTGTACTTAGCAAATGGACTCATGGTTATGAGTGCAGAAATCTATTATTCCCATTCCACCCATGAGCGACGCCGAGGTAATCAAAACATTAAGCGACATGGAAGAGATTATGCGGTACCGTCTTCGCATGACGGAAGTGATACCCGTGGAGATGTCTCAACATCGAATTGGTACTGTCACACAATCCTTGTCTTCATGTGATGGCTCCATTTGAAACTCGTTTGTGATCCAGCGGGTGGTAGGGTGCACTTCACCGTCCCGGACTTGTTTGAAACCTCTGTTTGCATGCGTGGGGCAGAGAAAGACGATGGCTGGTTCTTCGTTAATGTCAAGTTCCTGATCTCTGTTGGGGGAGATATGAGTGGGGCGAATGGTACGTCTTATATGGCGTGGTCTATTGAAACAGAGCTCCAGCAATTTGCAGAGTTCCCTCGGGAGCCAACTGGCGTGCTGAAGCGACACATTACGGACGAGGCAGATTCTCGTATGGCATACTACTTACCTCTACCTAAACTGATGGACCTTCCTGAAACTGAGGTCCCTGAAAGACCGAGACTACCTGAAGGAATGGTCGACGCACCTCTTGTCCGACTGTACAATTTTCTACGTGAGTACGACTGCGCGAACCCGCGATCCTTGGCTTACGATGATCCCATAGAGATGATGTCTCTCTCATATCAACTCCAAATATTGTGGTATCAGGTCAGTCCCCTTGTATACGCGCCATCTAGGTAAACTTCTCGTTAAACAAATATCGTTTGCAGGCCATGCGAATGTGTTCTCTTGGATGGGGACAGTATTTGAAGGTTGAACTGTTAAATAGTAATAAGACACTTTCAGTGTCGTATTGGCTGTAAGTACCTCAGTCTTTTGATCTCGCGATCCACTCAGGCTACTTCCAAGACGTCCTACTCCCGCCACTATACCAGGACGCGCCCAGCCTCTTCATCGTATCAAACTGCCACCGCATGGAGGAACACTTACAATCTCGATCGTCGAGAATCGTGCGAGTCCCAAGGTTGGCGGTGGACCCGCGAGATCCCCAACCGCCCGTATGCTGTCTGAGCTTCAGCTCAAAGCAAAGCTTGGGTCAACAAGACCGTCGGACGAAGTCGAAGGTCTTAAATTCGAGGTCAAGTGGGAGCCCATGAGGGGTACGCTAGGTGTCGCCATCGATCAAAATGAAAATATGGCAATTATCGGAGAACTTTCGGTGGTGAGTATATGCGAGCTTAGTGTGATGAAACCTGAAGTGCCCTTTAGGATTCGAACAACCTCGATTTTGAGGCGATGCTACACAAGGTTATCAATGCGCATGCCAGAGCTATTCTGAAAGTATTCCAGTTCCAACTTCAACGTGGCCCGACCCGCAATGTGTTTTCTCCCGAAGGGAAAGTCGTCTTGGACTCTCACGGTCTGTATTTTCGATTTTTTGTCCGAAGGGATATCTGACCCTGGACAGGCGGGTACCACGTGCTTCGCACCCATCTTTGTGCGGACGAGGTCGTTCTCGTTTCAATCGACATCAGAACCGGTCGCATGAACCTTCGGGACACGGGTGATCTCGCCGCTGCCTCCCGTGGACCCAAGTTTGCAGTTATCTCGGACCGCTTGAACGACAATCCGAGTGCGTTGCTAGAGGCCTTGGTAAGGCTGCGATCTAACGTAAGTTACGAAAATCTTTCAATTTACCTGGAAGCTTGAGGCGACGTGTTGCAACCCTATAGACGATCATGGACCTCGTCGAGCAGAAAGCGAGCTACCTCGGCCTGCAAGTCTTCCGACACCGCAATTTCTCAAAAGAGGGTATGTTTCCTCGTCCTTCCCCCTGGCCACCAACATATATGCGCGTTTCTCAGAGATACAGAAGTTGGGTCCGTTGGCAAGAGGCATGATGTACATCAAACTCTCCAACTTCCCGTCACACTATCTCGTGCTTGTGATCGCCGAGGAAGATTTTCGCTATGCGCTTATTTCGGTCAAGGTATTGCCGGACAGTATGTATGGTAACATGATTATGGAGGACATTGGGTGGTTGGATATTCGACGCATACGAGGCGAGAAGGGACCGTCTGAAGTCGTTATTGGGCCGCGTGTGGAAGATCCTCAGGTGGGGCAAAAGCGAAAGCGCGCAGTTACCTCGTCGGCGCATAACATCCTACGAAGGGAAGACAAGTGAGTTCCATTACATGACAAGCCTCCACGGTTCCCGTGTCTCATCCACCGCTAGCTTCCACTTGGAGACGCAGACCCTCCGAGAACTCTATGCCTATTGTTGGTAAGTAACATTTGGTCCTAGTGGTCGTCTGTTTCGAGCCTGTACGACGCATTCTCAGCGCGCGCGTTGCCTATACAAAAGTCGAAGCGCAGTTCAAACTCCGTGGTATTCCATACACGCACGTCAATCCAACGAGTGCACTTCCTCAATCATCCGCCCTTTCCTACATGCAATCCTCCCTCGCACGTTCCATCCCCGCTCTCTGTGTTCAATCATCCGACATCCTTTCCGGCGCTCCGGCAGCCGAGGCAGCGATGCCCAATATCCGTGTCATACCACTTAATTGGTGGTCGGACAAGAAGGCTCAGGTCGTGACGTGCGTTAAGCTCAAATATGTACAACAACCTGTCGGGAAACGGGCTGCCGCCGGACGGAGTAGCAGTGATATCATTCGGCCGTCGAAGAGGATCATCTATGACGCTACGGAAGCGGTCGTGTCATTCTTGTCGGAACAGGTGGATACATGCGTGGACGAGTTCCTTGAAGAGTGGGCGAGGGTGTCCAAGATGGTGGTGATTGCCCGAGAGGGTGAGGCTCTTGAATACATCGTGGAGAACAGTTCCTTTGCTAACAAGGATTGTTGATACAGTTGCTCAGATGGCGAAAGAAAAGAAATGGCAAGACGTTCGACTTCTTTCCTTCGACCTCCAGACCGTTGAATTTGCCTACTCCTCGGCAAGTAATCCTCGTCGAATTTTTTCCTCTTCCACATAACCCCTAACATTCAACCGCACACAGGACTATACGGTATTGATTAGTTGCACGGACCAACTTTCCCCGACGGGCGGTTCCTTTGAACTTCGCTTCTCGCGTTGCTCTCCATCACTCGCCCTTCCACATGCAAACACCCTTGCGCCACCTGCCCCAGTCACATCCATACAACCCCATCTACGATCGAACCCGCACGAAGAAGCTGAACCTTACCTCCGCCAGATTCTTCGGTACGGTCCCCTTGCACCGTCGCTTCATCGTCTCGTGGGACTTCTTCGGGACACATTGCCTATCGCTGTCGAGCTTGATCGCCTCACGGCGGTTACGAGGCAGGAGCGGGTGGCGATCGGCCATGGGAGGGGCAAGCAGGTCAAGTCAGCCGATGAGCCATGGTTTGACACGGTCGTCAAAGGCATGGGATGGTGGCGGGTGTTGTACGGCGATCTTAGGTATGCGTCTTTTGCTATTCCTCTTCCACATGTCACTTGTATATACTGACGCCCCGCGCTCCGTCTCGTTTCCCCAGACACGCGCTCGATTTGAGATTAATGACTGGCAAACGCATCGCTATCTTGGATGCGTCGTATTCACTCTTTCAAGGAAACGTCGTGTTGCCTTCACAACCGGATTCAGGCTCTGCTGCAGACGCCCACTCGAATTCGGACTTGGAGAGGATCGGGCTAGAGCCCATCCCCGATTTCCGTTCGCTCGTCCTCGACGCGGTCCGCACCACACGCCCGCGCACGCCCGAAAGCGGAGTCGGAGGACGCCGTATCGCGGCAATCGATGTAGGCGTTGTGTGTGAGGGCGGTACAGTCGGACCTGTCATCCGAGCGTTGCACGAGCGGGTGTTGAAGAAACTCAGAGGGGCTGGTGGGTGATCCATGAAGTTCCCACGTCTGGGATGAGGAGAGTTTACGCCTTCATGTTTATTTATCTGTTTTATTTTTCCTTGTGCTTTTCCTTTTCCAGGCAAATTTTTTTTTCGTTGTTTTATATACCATGAAACCTTACACGATGCCCCTTAAATTTGGAAGAGTGACTGAAGGGGTGAGTCGGCCCAGCAAAACAACGATTCGGTGTTACTCAATGTTACATCGTCGATTCCTGCCTCTGGGTGGCTAGGAGAGGAATCCGTGCGGGCTGGTTCCAGTGTGGTACTGCATGGCAACGAGAATATGCTGGTGGGTACCCAGGATGAGCACGACGCGCCTCAGCGTACAGTGCCCGTTTAGGAAATTCACGCTTGTGACAGGGGCTATAGGGCTACAGCCTACAGCACAACCTACACTTCATCCCAGCAACGATGTCGATCTTTTCCACCATTACTACAAGGTTATCAGAGCGGATTTTTGATGTTCGGCTTCCAAAAAATGGTACCTCAACACCATATCCAAATATTGAGGCTCTAATTTAAAAATCCGCTCTGATAACTTCTGTCAAACGTTGTTTTTGCAACGACAGCTCACGCAGACACCTCGTCCGAAGACCAGGATTCGTGCCCACAAGTAACGGTTTCGTGTTTCTGTGCCCCTTACTACCTAGACGCGGCGTGGGAGCTGGCGTTGCACTTCACCGGTCACCATTGAACCGTAGGTCTGAAACAACTTTCCCCCTCGATGGATTCAACAAGCGGCGTCGTGGCGAACGTAAACGTGGAAAGAAAAAACCTGAAACCATGGGGAATTTGACCAAGTCAGACGTGGCACGCCTCGGTAAGTAAGGCCTTTTGTGGAGAATGGCCCAGCCCTCTTGAATGAACCCACTTCGGACTCATACCTTGACCAGACAAGACCGCCCTCGAAGAAGCTCGCGAAGACCACTACGTTTGCATGTTCTCGGGTTCACACTCGTCGGCATTGACTACAAGGTAGCGAGGCCTGGAAGACGGATAGAGAAAAAGACGCAGGGCCGTTGCCAGTCGGAATTGTTCAGACCAGTCGGGCTCGCTAGGAACTACCATCTATGATGATCCAGACGATCCAAGGCCTACTTTTCAAGAGGACGTCAGCTTTGTCCGGTGCATTCTGAATCATCCCCGAGGGACTTGAGGGAAGGGCCATAATACTTTCAGAACGCAGCAAGGACTATACCATCATGATCGCGCCAACAATAAGCGTTGTAATGGCGGAGTGACAAGGCAAGTCCACACAACGGTTGCAAGAGAGCGCCTGGTGCGCAAAAGACCCGCCCTTGTAACTTGATATGATTGATCATTCGAGTTCAAGGTCACCTGCAAGGTTTGAGAGACAATGTACGTGCACTGATACCATTCGCATCGGTCCTGAGCCCAAGAACTGCCACGTTCCCCTCTGCACCGCGCATCTGACGGTTCTCCCCAAGCGACCGGGGTGAGAAATGGGAACGCGATCTCGAGACTGTTCACAAGTTCAGATATCTGCTTCCGATAGAAAGCTACGCTGGGCGGACGATGATGAGAACGTCGTCCGTGACGGGGTCTCATTGTTAATCACTCAAGGCGTACAGTACGCTGACAAGGGATGCGTTGAAAGTATGGTATGGTCGATCATGACATGTCCGATGCCACGGCCACTCGTGATCAATCAACGAGCAGTATCAGGGAACCGGTGTCATATAGGCTTTTTCATCTCATCATATCAGACGTTCATCTATGCCGCATCGTTCAACGTACATAATACACGTTGCTCGTCGTACATGGCGGAGACTATGACCCCCCAACCTCAAGCCTGCTTTCTCTAATCTCTGTTTCGCATGCAGATCACACAAGCCGCATTGGACGCCCGCTCATGTCAGAACCTGCCTGTCAACTTGCCCAGATGAAGATACCGCGTCAAGGACAACAAGCACACTGAGAGCACCACAATACCACCTGATCCACCGTTGAGAATGCTTGTTTTGCGTTACGAAAAATAACTCGGAGCACCTACCTGCGTACCACCCTACGTCCTTGAAGCCACCTGTCGTGGAATTGATGGCCCCAGATATCGGCGGCCCACCGAGCGCACCAAAGGCAGCAAAACTCAGGAATAACCCCGTGCGTCGACCAACGTCGCCGACGGCACCCATTGACATGGCGGGCAGAGAGCAGAGAGAGACGTAGGTCCCACATGAAACACTGTCGAAGAAGACGATCTGCATTTACGACAAGCAACAGTAGTATGGTCTGCATACCCATATATCACGGTGATCGCAATGAGTGCATCTTTGTTAGTCACAAACGGCCACACAAACGTCATGATGGCCGCTACGATTGTAAATGGAGCCATGACATTGAGTGCACCTGAGAGTCATGCATGTCAACACCAGAAACGATAGAGATTATGACGGCCTACAGGCCGACACTCACCAACTCGATCCGCGAGATATCCGGCTAAAATCCGACCGAGAGCAGAGGAACCATTCGCGATAGCGATGAAATAGAATGAAAAATCATTCGGCATGCCCACTTGAACAGAGCTGATGGGTATGTAGGTCAACACTGTCCGACGCGCGTTAGTCGCACATCTCACATTCCCGGGATATGGGAACTAGTGAAGAAAGGGCAAAACTAAAACACCAAACTCACTCGTATACAACCCAAGAAAAGTAGTTGCACCCGAAATGCAATAAACAGCATATGCAGGATTTTTGAGTGCAGCCCAGTTGAACAGGCCACCTTTCACGTTCATAGGCGGGAGTCGTCTATCCATAAGCTGTGTCATGCACCGTCAACATTTCAGAGGAATCGCGAGACAAAGGGTCAAGTGATTAGAACTCACAAGGTTTGCTACACCAAGTAAGAGGATCAGTATAAATCCAAAAATCCGCATTGTCCACTTGAACCTGGTAAGCTAATAATGAGAATCACGTCAAGAGAGAAAGAGAACGTGCCACATACCCGACCGAGGGTATCAGAATTTGCGCTGCGATCGGGAACACCGTCCCTCCGACCGACGACCCGATTGCATTGATGCCCAGTGCTAAGCCTCTTCGCTTCGAGAACCAATGTGATACGATCCCTAGTGCTGGTCCGAACAATACACCGCATGCAAGCTGTTCGATAGAAAATAAGTAGCACGAGTGAGCAAGCATACGCGCACGAAACAGGCGGGGCAAAACTAACCCCAACGCCTAATCCCTGTGCCAAGAAAAACTGCCAATATACGTTGCACTCTGCAATGAGGAAAGTGCATACTATTAGAAGACAACTAGCTAAGAAGTATGGTATCTTGAAATATCCTATGTCAAATAACCGTCCTGTGATGAGTCCCGGGAAAAAGACAAGGGCATACTTGTGGCGCCGACGCGGTGGAGCGACGGTCGTATGAAAGGCACGGTGACATCAGTCATACAAAAAATTCCGAATCAGAAAGGAACAAGTTTGCATCCAATCGTCAGCGACATTTCTCGTCTCGTGGAAACAAACATCCCAACCCACCTGCACAGAACCGATCCATGCACTGCAAACGGCGTCAACGACGACGAACGAGCAGCGAACGACAAGGAGGCCTTACATATCTGAGGGGCTTTCGTTAGGAAGCATTACCTCTTCGTAATATGCTTGAAAGATCTATCCACGCATCAGCTCATTCACCGAGTCCAAAATATATCAAACACTTACCCCCCACGCGTTAACATATCCAAACCTATTTCACAACAAAAAAAGGCAGTTCAGCCGCACGAAACGCAGTCATAACCAAAAACCACGAACGCCGAACACGTCGTCAAAGCAGTCCTGCATGCACGACCCACGATCATCGGTGTCAGTACCCGGCACGCGTTGAACACGGTAGTCCACGCACGCAAGGATGACGCTCCATGCCTTGAGACCCCCATCTGGTGGGTCGCCCGCATACTTGGCATATTTGCCCGTAAGCTTCATCGCACCCTTTTCTGGATCTTGACCGTTCAAAATCTCGTTTTCGTCATGAAGAGTCCGCAATTCCGAGGAACAGAGGTTGGGCGAGAGGGATCCAGGGGTCAGAGGAAGAACATCACATGTAAATCCGTCGTTTGATTTAGCCTGATCAATCCCATCTTTCTTGACTTGGTCTTGGTTTTGACTTTGCAAAAGATTCATGATGCGCCTTACGAGAATCCACAACTAACCCAGTATATACGAGTGACGCCCGAGTGCTGAGAAATCGGAGAAGGAAACAACTTTAAAAATAAACCGTGTTATCGATAAACCACATTAAACTACATTATGGGACAACACCGAACGGGGGAAACGCACCTATCCCTGTATTTTAAATACAGAAATCACCGGAAGGTACAGAAGGCAACCCCTGCAACGTTGAAACAAGCAAGTCTGGCACGGAGGATTGGAAGACGAACAAACAGGGGGTATGCGATTTGATCGATCAGGCGTATGAGAATAGTGCGGAACGAAAGGCCTCCGTGCGTGCGGTATGATACTTTATATTGAGTATGGCTTCATCCTTGAGCCGTGCATGCAGAGGATGACAGCCATTCGGCTCCGCGTTGCCGAAATGGATGTGCTCAGTGGGGAAGATGCGGACTGATCTGGCACTTAATAAAGCTTGACTCATGGAGTTGGTGCATCAAGAGTATGTGCTGTCAGGGCGATCGAAGAAATGACAACAAAACGTTGATGAAAAGAAGCTGCAAATACCTCTCCTCTCTTTTCTCCTGACGGCGAGGTGTAAAACGTACTAATCACCGCATGGGTCAATGTTGCGCCGCTGTTTATGTAACCAAAAATAGCTTACTCAGTCCGATGATCCCGTGTATCCGAGAACTTGAAATGTGTGCGGCGAAGACGGAAACTTCCAAGGACGCACTGGCAAGACAAGCAATACCCTTCACGAAAAGTTCAATGAGCACCGCACCATTGACAATCAGAAAGTGGATGGATAGTCAGCCAGCCAAGCGTGAGATACTTTGGTTTTAGACTGCACTGCCGCGTGTGCAATGCACATATTCATTCCCAACATTCTACAGTCTTGAAATAAAAATACAGGGTATACATGTACTCAAACGAAGCACAAGAATTAACTATAGTTTATAGGGTTCTCCACTGAGATTGTAAAGCTGACTTTTGAGGTATACTGTACTTCATATGCAAAAAGGGGGCCGAAAACCGTGGACTTTCTACATTCTTTATACAAAACATTAAAAACCTAGAAAGTTAAGTAGTAGTTAGAACCGACCGATATGTATCCACATATTAAAGCCGAGAGGTGTAGCTAGCTTTGTTAGAGTGTTAGAAAGTATGTACTGATTTCTTTTTGGCATTTGAGCACGAGGCTTGCGCGCGCTGTAGGTGTTGACCATAAATCCACAACTCGAACAAATGCAGCATTTTATATACACATTGATTTAGACTTGAACACCCTGCAACATTGTCATCAACAACCTATATCATCTTGCATGTGTTACACCGGATACTAGTTACATATTCAAGTTAGTCTAGGCTTGTAGTAGATGATACAACACACTCACTCGCTCAATATTTTAAAGCATATTCAACTGGGAATGCTGACGCAGGCACTACGAGCAACCGTGCATCAAGAGCTGATACAACCATTGCCCAACCAACAGACTTTGTAGATGCCCCATTCCCGTGATCTTTGCTCTTCCCTCCGCCGCGCTGTAACGAAAGCATAAGCAAAATCGTGCAATAGATGATGTAAGACCTACAAAGAGCCACAAGGGCTTCGGGAGTGCGCTCCGCGCCGTCACCGAGGGTTGTCTAATACCAATCCCCGTCAGTCCGATGAGTCCAATCACGTCACCTCAGAAACTCGAAGACGAGGACACACCGGAGCGGTAATGGCAGCAACAGCAGCAGCGAGAACGAACATAATGGTAGAGAACTGCATGATTGGCTCTCAGAAGATGTACGAAGGGCACGCGTGGACATTCGTGGCATAAAGTGCTCCTTTTTATCATGATTTCTTCGTGCCGTGGGCATCGTGCCTGTCGTTTCCCAAGAAAGCATGGCATAGTACTGCGGAGAACATTCAAACAACAAAAGGGAGGGTTGGCAACCGTGGAAAATGCTTAATATGCCGGATTTCGATTTCTGATATTGGAATCGCTTCAAAGATATGCTCTAGTCTGTGGTACGCTGGCATAGAAAGCTGAAACGTTTTCCTATCGCACCTATCAGGATGCCTTGCCATCGAGGACGCACCGGTCCTGCGGGAACACCTCCCGTTTGAAGGACTCTAAACACGACTTGCTCGAGTAAGTGCCACCCTGCAGACTGCGATGAACGGTCGTGACCTACCTGGCCTAGGCCTGTCACAGTGGAGCCTTTTCTCGAGACTGTCTTCCCATTTGGACTTTCCCCCTTGCGAGCTGCCAACCTCAGACTATAGCCAATGGCACCGCACGCCGCTGCTAATATCTTGTATGTCATGCATCCCGCTATTCGCCGCTCGGTCGCGCCTGCACGACGGCCCAATCACGTACGTTCGCACACTTGGCTCGGTGCTACTAGGACCATCCCACCATTGTTTCGTTTCGACATTTTGTCGATCGACGCTGATGTTTGTTCATATCTGGGCCGCGGCTCGCGGCCACTTGAAATTCGTTCGTCGACAAGAGCGCGGCTCAGCTCGTTCCCCTCCAACTACGCTGGGGTGAGATATAGTACTTTGTGATGTTTCCTTACTTACTGTCGTGCTCGTGAAGTCATTATGCGCTTGTATTCTCTGTCGACTAGTTGGCGCTATTACGCAGTGAAACAAAAACGAATTCGCAGCCAAATTCTAGAATCGAACCAGGTGATATTGCATTTCTCAGATTAAATTCAGACTAACGAATCGAGTCACCACTTGCCGTCCTGTTCGTCCAATCTGTACAGTGCAGTATCATGATGCGCGCCCACACATCATGCTCTCATGCATTGTACATATTTCACGTCTGTCGCACGAAACTATCATCAGTATCGCACCAATGTCGACACCAGAGCGAGTCGAGGAGAAACAGTGACCTTTCTCCACAACAACCCTCAATGCTCGTTGATTGGCCTCGATCCCCCACGCATCCCTTTAATCCACCAAAAGTTGGCCACGATCGACAAGGCCGCGACACAACAGAAGAAGCCGGACCATACCTCCGCCAAATTCATCGGCACGGTGCCCTTGTAACGTTGCTTCATCGTCTGGTGGGACTAGGCTCTTCGGGACATATTGCCCATCGTTATCGAGTTTGGTCGCCTCGCGGCGGTTACGAGGCAGGAGCGGGTGGCGATCGACCATCAAGCAGATCAAGTCAGCCGAAGAGCCGTGGTGTCAGGAGCACGCGATGGTGGCGGGTGATACTGATGCCGCGCCCTCCGTTTCGTTTTCCCCGACACGCGTTCGACCTGAGATCAATTGACTGGCAAACGCGCCGCTACCGTGGATGCGTCATATTCACTTTCTCAAGGAAACGTCGCATCGCCTTCAAAACTGGATTCGGGCTCTGTTGCAGACACCCTCTCGAATTCGGACTTGGAAAGGATCAGGCTAGAACCCATTCCCGACTTCCGCACGCTCGTCCTCGACGCCGCCTGTGCCACACGCCCCGAAAACGGACCCGAGGGCGACGCATCGCAGCAATCGGTTCAGGCGTCATGTATGAGGGTGGTTCGGTCGGACCTGTCATCTGAGCATCGCACGAGCGGGTGTTGAAGAAACTCAGGGGGCTGGAGGGTGCCGGAGATCCATGAGGTTCCAAGGAGATTGGTGAAGAAGGTTTATGCTTTTTTTCATTTATGTGTCTCATTTTTCGTGTGCGTTTCGCTTGCCCCTTTTTTTTTCGTTGTTTCATGTATACCAGCAAACTTGAAACGATGCAACGTACGCGTGGCTTTTGCAACACGTCTGCAGACACCAGGCCGGAAGATAAGATTTCCTGCCCAGAAGGTTTCATCTTTCTGTGCCTTTTGGCCTAGAGGTGGTGTGGGAGTGTGGACCCCTCCGGGCCATCGTGCACATCACCTTGCTTGACAAGGTCCTTCCAATGTTGGGTCCGTGTGCAAATCGTCTACAACGACAGATAAAGATTTATTTTTGTTTTTGTTTCTGAAAGCTTTTTTTCGTATGTTTTAGGATTGCGCATGCCTTTGCTATTGAATGGACTTACAGGTAATTTCGTACAAGTTTCGGGTTAATTTCGATACTCAAATCAGCATGAAAGGATTGAAAGTTTGAATATTAACATTGTGAGTGAATAATTATTTATTTTTGATGGTGACGTCAGCGTCTGTGGAGGGGCTTCGCGTCGGTCGTGCTCGTCCGCACCTCTATTACTCCACGTTCAAAATCGGGATGTCGTCGATTTTCAGAAGGATCTGTCTGGGTGACTTCTCGGATTAGCAAAGGGTACGCTGACATGTCTTCGTTTGTAAATATTTCTCCTATGAATCGAACAGAAACTGTGCCGGATGCGGCCGCTGATGCAAGCAAGGTGTTTGGCGCCCGCTAGTCACCAGTGAAATGTAAGCCTGAAACAACTTTCCCCCTCGATGGATTCATCGTAACCTCGCAACAAATGTGACGCGCCAGCGCCGTGGTGCACCGGTGAATGTCGAACGAAAAAAGTCCGCGGGCAATGCTACCAAGCCGCCATGGTTACTGGTACGCCTCGGTAATGGCTTTTTTGGAGAATGGTCCTGCCCCTCTCCAACGAATCGCGCTTCGCATTCATAGCTCGACCAGCGACAAGATCGCCCTCGAACAAGCTTGTGAAGATCACCACGTTTGCACGTTCCCGAGTTTACATTCGTCGACATTGACTACAAGGTAGCGAGGCCTGGGAGACAGGTAGAGAAAAAGACATGCCGTTTGCCACTGTGCCAGCGTCCTTACTCCCAGCCGGGCTTGTTCATAGAGATTCCTCGAGCCCGCTAGGGGAATGTTGCACTTCCGCGTCCTTCAAGTCCACTTTTGATGGTTCAGCTGATCCAAGAGCTGCTTTTCAAGAGGATGTCAGCTATGTCCAGTGCATTCTGAATCCCGAATCCCGAGGGACTTCAGCAAGGGCTATCTTTTCAGAACACAGCAAGAATTAGACCATCGTGATCGTGCCTATAATAAGCGTTGTAATTGCGGAGTGACAAGGCAAGTCCACGCAACGGTTGCAAGAAAGCACTTGATGTGCAAAAGACCCGCCCATGTAACTTGATATGGTTTGCCATTTGAGTTCAAGGTACCGTCACCCGCAAAGGTGGAGAGACAATGTACGTGCAGTACTGCTACCATTCGCATCTGTCCTGAGTCCACGTTCCCCTCTACAGGGATGTATGGTAGTACGCAGGTAAGTGCTCTGAGTTCCTTTCGCAACTCCAAACACGCACTCTCAAAGGTGGATGAGACGGAATCCTGCTGTTCTCGGTGTGCTTACTGTCCTTGACACGGTATCTCATCTCGGCAAGTTGACAGGCAAGTTCTGACATGACCTTTGAATCTCATGCGCGGGCGCACTGTAGTATTATCTGCATGCGAAACAGACATTAGAGAAAGCAGGCTTGAAGTTGGTTGTCATAGAACGCGCCATGTAGAACAAGTGACACGTATAGCATGCTGTACGTTGAACGACGCGTCAAACATCTGTCTCAAGAGCAAGTGTATATGATACCGGCTCCCTAACACCACTCGTCAGTTGAGTAGCCATGGCATCGGACATGACATGGTTGACGATATCATACGTTTTGACCTGAGTGACAAGACTTCAGGATAGAGCACATTAATGTGATCTAATACCCTAATCCTATCTTCCTATATCTGGCTGGCTCCCTTCCCACACGTTGATTCAGCATTCCCACCTTCCCAGCAAGTGTTCTCCCAGAATATTCACCATCATAAACACCCGCCAATCCATACCATCCTACATGTATTAAAACCTAGTAGGTGTGGTGTTAACCAGATACACGTTAGCCTGGGTTCATAACAGATGTTATGACACACTTTTTTGCTTTATCCTAGAAGATAAATGGTGGGGAGAGGGTGACCATGTGAAGAGCTTAATGTTTGAGCTTGGAATACTGACGCCGGCCCTACGAGCAACCGTACGCTAATTGCGTGCACAACCCGAGGTCGTACAGCTTCTATAGAAATCCGGTTCCGGTGAGTGTTGCTCTTCCCTCGGCCGCGCTGTAATGAAAGCATACTAAGAAAATTGTGCAACGGATGCATATAACATCATGACATACACAGAGCCACAAGCGACTCGGGAGTGCGCTCCGCGAGGTCACCGAACGATGTCTAACACCAATCCCCATCAGCCCGACCGAGTTCAATCACGTCACTTCAGACACCCGAAGACGAGAACACACCGCCGGAGCAGCATTGGCAGCAACAACAATAGCGAGAATGAAAAGATTGGGAGAAAATTGCATGATTAGCTCCCAGAAGATATATGGAGGGTGGAGATTCGTGGCACAACTTGAAAGTGACACCCTTTTATCGGGGTTCCTTCGCGCTGTGGACGACATGCCCGTCATGCGTCGTGAATAGGGTCGAGCACGGGCGTTTTCTGGAGCACACCGTACCCGCACACATAGACACCGTACGGCCTGTGGATGTTACTTGACACGTATAGCACCGCCGGAACACTCAGACAGCGAAAGGGAAAAGTCGACAACCAGGTAAATGCCCAATACGTTTGAGATATGCACTATTATTTTGTGGTATGCTGACATAAAAAACCGAAACGTTCTCTCGTACTCATCAGGTTGCCTTGGAATCGAGGGCGCACTGGTCCTGCGGGAACACCTCCCGTTTGAAGGACCCTTTAAACAGGACTCGTTCGAGTAAGTGCCACCCTGCAGACTGCGATGAACGGTCGTGACCTACCTGGCCTAGGCCTGTCACAGTGGAGCCTTTTCTCGAGACTGTCTTCCCATTTGGACTTTCCCCCTTGCGAGCTGCCAACCTCAGACTATAGCCAATGGCACCGCACGCCGCTGCTAATATCTTGTATGTCATGCATCCCGCTATCCGCCGCTCGGTCGCACCTGCACGACGGCCCAATCACGTACGTTCGCACACTTGGCTCGGTGCTACTACAGCTGTTTCCGAAATTGATGTCCACGTCAGCAAACTGGCGTTTGAAATTTAAAAAAATTTAAAAATCATACAGTCACTTCAAAAAATCATAGCTCACTCGTTATCGATACCACTGGTGATCAACGAATACGATACGACAGATGGGCTACCGGTCCATATCCACAGACATGAAAAACCGGGCCATGGAGCTCTTGAATGATGGGTGGACAGAGATTGAGGTTGCAGAGGTACTAGGAGTATCAATGAGAAGTCTTCGATGATGGGAAGACAATATCGCAGTGAAGGGCAAGGTTAACCCTTGCAGTGTGCTTCAAGGATGCCCCAGAATCCTTGATACTACAGTCATGGAAGATGTGCAAGCCCTCATTGGTGAATCCCCCACCCTCTACCTCGACGAAATCATTGACTATCTTGCTGTCATCCACAAAATCTGTATCTCAAGAACTGCTCTTCACAACAACCTCAAAGCCATTGGGCTGACCTACAAAATGATGCAGTGCACAGCTTCCCAGCGGGACAAACAGACTCATCAGGCTTGGTGGGATGATATCACTGCTAACTTCAGTCATGACCAATTTGCATTCATTGATGAATCTAGCAAAGATGGCCACACATTCTATCGCGGATTTGGTCACACATCACGAGGCAAGTGTCCGACTGAGACAACTCCACTTGAACGGGGAAATCGATGGAGCATTGTTGTGCTCCCAGTGTCGCTTCTGAGGTATCTTGATCTTCAAGTTGAGTGTTACTCGAGGCCCGGGTGGAGCATCCTCTTCGGCATCTACAAAGGGTTTGTCGGCTCTGCACCTATAACAATGTTTCTGCTTACATTGATGTCTTTCCGCTGCATCATAATTGTGTTCGTCGTCACGGTCATTGTCATTGTCACTCTCAGATTCTTCT
>JBBPSL010000086.1:6312-29471 GCA_038093555.1 Butyriboletus appendiculatus
CTGACCACCATGGGCAAAGCCCAGAAGAAAACTGGCAAAGGTCGTCTCGACAAGTATTATAAACTTGCCAAGTGCGTGTGGTCACCCGTATCGCACACCCCCATGACCGATATTCCCAAGAGAGCAGGGTTACCGCGCCCGCTCGGCCTTCAAGCTCATCCAACTAAACAAGAAATATGCTTTTCTTGAATCTGCGCGCTGTTGTATTGATCTTTGCGCAGCTCCTGGTGGTTGGCTTCAAGTTGCAAGCAAATACATGCCAACCAACAGCGTGATCGTTGGTGCGGCGCGACCCTCCCGTCAAATCCATCCTATATCGAATAATAATTCATTATCCAGGCGTTGATCTGGTACCAATTAAGCCAATCCCAAGGGTCGTGACGTTCGCTGCAGATATTACTACCCTTTACTGTCGTAATCTCCTCCGAGGCGAACTCAAGGACTGGAAGGCAGATGTCGTGCTTCACGATGGAGCACCCAATGTCGGCACTGCGTGGATCCAGGATGCTTACAGCCAGTCTGAACTCGTTCTCATGAGTTTGAAATTGGCTGTTGAATTCCTCGTCAAAGGGGGAACATTTGTCACTAAAGTCTTCCGAAGTGTCGATTACAACAATCTCATTTGGGTGTTCAGCCAATTGTTCACAAAAGTAGAGGCGACGAAGCCACCTTCCTCGAGGTCAGCTGTTATGTTATCATCAATCTAGTCACTTAGAGGCATTTACAGGAATGTCTCTGCTGAGATCTTTGTCGTGTGCCGGGAGTTCCTTGCTCCAAAACACATTGATCCAAAGTTCCTTGACCCTAAGCATGTGTTCAAGGATCTCGGCTCCGCACTGTCTGGTCCTGACAAAGGTTCATCAGCCAATAATGCGCAGGCAAATGTCTTTCAGCCAGAGAAAAAACGCAGAAGGCGAGACGGGTACGATGACGGCGACTATATGCTCTTCACTAAAACGTCCGCGAGCGATTTCGTCCGCGGCTTCGAACCCGTCAATGTGCTCGGTCTCGCGAATAAAATTACATTTGAAACTGAGGAAGAGAAACAGTATGAGATCCGTTTTTCTCATGCTCAGATGACCGAGCTGAGTGTTGTACAGGTGGCTGCAATTTAGAATTACTTCTCCGGACATTAAAGTCAATTTTGAAGACCTTAAGGTGTTAGGTAAAGGTGATTTCAAGGCCTTGTTGAAATGGCGGATAGCTGTACGAGAGGAGGTGACTCTTTTCAGATTATCAACTTGCTTTTGCTCACGGATCTTCCCGAAGCTTGGTTTGGAGGTGAAGATGAAGCACGCTGCTGAACTTACGGAGGCAGTTGAAATCTCTGAAGCGGTTGACGAGGAGCAGCAGATACAAGAAGAGGTCGCATTTCCGTCGTATCCAGTATTCCTCTGATTGACTGTTTATGTCAGCTTGAGAAACGGAATGCAGAGGCGGCAGCGAAAGCAAAACGCTCTCGGAGAAGAGCCAATGAAATTAAAGCGAAAACTATCCAACGACTGCAGCTACAGATGACAGCTCCTCTGGATATCGGTCTTGAACAGAATGATGCCTCACTGAACATGGGACAAGACGAGATGTTTGACCTTGTTGATACACATAGGGAACTTCGGAAAAAGGGGGGCATCAGCAAGCTTGCCTCAGGCGACGAGATGCCATCCGACGGAGAGGAGGAGGTTGAAGAACTGGAAGCAAGTGACGATGAAGTTATCGATTCCGAAGAAGAAAGGGAAAGAAGAGTATCGGTACTCGAAGCTGACCTCGATAGCATGTATGATGCTTATCGAGAGAAGTTGAAGGAAAGGGACGCGAAATATCGAGTGGTAGAGGCAAGGAGGAAAAAAGGTCAACTGGACGAGTGGAGCGGCCTGAAAGGCGAGAACGACGTCGAGAGTGGTGGTGACAGTGGGGAAGATGGTGGCTGGGAGGAGATGGTGGCAGCCAAGGAAATTGGTGACCCTTCTTCAGATGAGAGCGATTATGACGAACCCATTTCGGGCCAGAAACGAAAACGACCTAATCCAGCCATCAGGAAACACGCCGACGTCCAACCACCCTCCCATGCTGCGCAAGTTTGGTTCAGCCAAGACATATTCAATGACATGGCGGAACCAAATGAGGATGACAAGCACGCAGACGTAGAGATGGTTTCAAACTCGAGTGAAAGCCAGCATAATGACCAGGAGGAAAAGGTATATCACCACCTTTTGTCCCGTTTTATTTCTGACGACGACAAGTCCGAGGCAAGTGATTTCGAGCCTGTTCCCGCTGAATCTCGGGATGATGCCGACATGTGGAACGTTGAAGACGAAAATGCGGATCAAGTAAATCAAGTTCACATACAGAGTGCGGCTTTTAACTTTGAGATAGACCGAAACTAATCTATTCCACAGAATACGGTTTAACGACTGCTGAAGCTGTCACTCTCGCACAGCAGTTGGTCAATCGCAGGACTACCAAAACGAGCCTCGTGAATGATGGATTCAATCGTTATTCGCTTAACGCCAAAGATGGCCTCCCTTCCTGGTTCCTCGACGATGAGACGAAGCATTACAAGCCTAATATCCCTGTCACGAAGGAGGCTGTTGCTACCTTGAGGGCACGTCAGCGTGCACTTGATTCGCGCCCGATCAAGAAAATTGCAGAAGCCAAGGGTCGGAAGAAATTGCGAGCTGCCCAACGCCTTGAGAAGGCTATGAAGAAGGCTGAAGGCGTGAACACAACAGCAGACATGTCTGAACGGGAAAAAGCTCAGCAGATCGAGAAGCTCATGCGGAAAGGCACTGCGAAGGGCAAGAAGAAAGAGGTTAAGGTGATAGTCGCAAAGGGTGCTCACAAAGGCGTTAGGGGACGGCCAAAAGGTGTCAAAGGTCGCTACATCATGCTAGATGCCAGGATGAAAAAAGAGGTATGGACTCGTCGCGGCTAATTGTGGATGGTGGAAACTTACTCGCTCCTTAGGTACGAGCTAAAAAACGCGGTGAAAAGGCGAAAATAAAAGGTGGCGGACGTAGATAGTAAGAACCGGGTCTCTTTTTTTGCTTGCTCTCGAAAGACTTGCAAGCCTCATGTCTATTTCCCTATCCCATCACATATGTAACATGAGTTGCACGTGAACCCCAAGAACGAAATATCATTGGTCTAGGTAAGCTGGTTCCGGCTTGTCCTTCTCGTTTCGCGATTCTAAGGAGGCTACGCTAAGTTGATCGCATGCTGCGAGGAAATACTTCCAACTCTGTCCCTCAACAGTACCATCGAATTTCACCTAAAACTAGTTGAGCCTACGATCCATGGGCAAGCGGAGAACTGACCTGACAAATTTCCATTTTCTGGGTGCTCTGAAGATCTACTATGCTCTCGCTACATACCTCCACCAAATTATCCGCATGGCAATCACTTGGCATAGTTGATAGTAAAATTGGGCTGTTACTTTGTCTCAAGCTTAAGCTATCATGGAGGTAATATGCCCTTCCTTCGTATCTGAATGTCGATGGTGGATCGGGTTGTGACAATTGGGTCTTATTAGTCAAGCTATGGGAACGCTCAGTATCCCAACTTCGGTGGCGGGGAGTTAACATACAGAGAACGAAGCTTGTCAGCGTACTCGCGAAGGACTTGTGGCTGCTGTATCAAAGTTATACCATCCCAATCGAAGACACGAAGTTGCACGTCCATTGGGCTGAATGGCAAGACGTCAGGAAGTGAACTATCCATAGGTGGTATACTAACCGGTCCGGCAACATTATGTTGACGTACGTCTCTCTACCCACTTGGCAGCGCGAGTCCCACATGCTGCTCAATGTCTCAGCTAGGCTACCAAGCTGAGAAACATTTCCTTGAGATGAGAGCGGATCGACGCTCAGATTCGATTTGCCCGACGATAGCATATCCATATCCTCGAGCTTGGCCGAGTTTTCAAGATCCTGTGTTGCTCGAGTGCTGGTAGACGGAGGACCAGAAAGCTCCATTTCGAACCTCAAGACCTGCTGGGGTACTTTTGAAATCTGACCAGCTATCTGCGGCAATGTCCTGTAAATCAGCCGGTGTATAACTTTTCGTTTACCAACGGTGGCCGTCATCAGAGTAGGTGGTACACTGCATAAATGAGAACGTTAGCGACTCAGATGAAACTCAGTGATACGGACCTTGGAACAAACGTCAGTGGTGTTCCGGAGGTTTCAACCCATTTGAGAGCATCCGGAAGTGACAAGGTACCTCTTAATGGAGGAAATATTGTGGCTTGTTGTGAGTTATCGCCTGATGATATTAGCATATGGCCGAGCCTAGACATCGTTTAGTCCCCATCCAAGGACCAAAGAGCACGCATACGAAGCCGTTATAATTCTCTGACGCAACGAAACGCTTTCAGGCATAGTTGGGCAGACAAGTTGGGTGAGCTCCTCTCCACTCCTGGGGCGCAATTAGCTGTGCTAGTGGCCATTCGGCAACATACTCACTGATTAAGGTTTAGCAGGCGGTGTGGATTACGAGTCAGGCCACCGGTGGATGCTATGTCTTCGTAAGAGTCGGCACCCAACCAATCCGCGACCCGGCGCAGTCGGAATGCACCACCGGAACGCATCGTCCATGGGAACGAGCATGGTGTGACGAATGGATATATAGAATACATATGCGGCTCAGAGATTTCGATGGGGGAGTCCCTTGTCTTGCTGGGTGGATCATAACAAACGGTGCGCGCTTGTGTTCCAACCTAGAACCCCGATGTATCCCAAAACCTCATGTCGCTGTTAGAAAAGACACTGACCTCCAATGAAGCCCGAAGCGCTAACCGTTCGGCGGCAGTAATGTCGTTGAGATCCTTGGCACATATACGGACCTGTGTGACAATGAGCAAGGGCTCATAAACATTTGGTTGCGAATGCACACCTTGCCTCTGTTACCATGATTCTCAACATACGCACCAGATAACCGAGATATGCGTTGCAACAGATCTGGCCGGATGAGATAACCAGTTGGAAGTTCAAATATCTCATCAATGATACCCTAGCAAGAAAGGGTTTCAAGGATGCATGAATATATAAGAGTAGGGATTGTACCTTCTTGAAGGAGCTGATATATTCGGACAATCCTTTCAGAGAGCCTCGTAAACCTTCAACAAGTAGAGCGAGTGGGTTGGACGTCAAAGATACATGCACGTTATACTGCATTGACAACTGCAGCAGATCGGCCCCATCTGTGCGGGAAATGTGAATTCAATATCGCGGAAAACTCATTTCTCGCACCTTTTCCCATTATTAAAAACAACTGGCTGGGTGTGATAGTGAACGCTACAACATAGTTCGTTGAAGTGGATACCACATGTGAAGGGATAAGACTGACACTTTACAAGCACTTCAGTCGCATCCCGCCGCTTTCTCTCTATCTCTTTCAAAGATGGCCAACCCCATGCCTTCTCTATTATTGACTCTGCATATTCAGTCTTCCGACGCGACGAACGGGTCCATATGGGATCGAGCTTGTAGAGCTGTGTAAAACGGCGGAGTTGATCCTTGCTGAAAGATCGACAAAGTGACTCCAGCAAGTTCGTGTACTCTGCGGCATAGCGTGACGAGTCTGGCCGCGAGAAGCCCTCCGGTTTGCAGAGCTCGACGTCGTCCAAGGTCGGTTCCAAGTCAGCTGTCCTCATGGATGCAAGGTAACGATCAAGCCGGGTCGGGTCCAATGGATTTCGGGTATTCGCGACTGCATGGTGAGTATCACTCCAGGTTGCTGTACGCGTCCTTCCATTTGGACCGGCAGAGGTAGACGCTCTGGGATCTTCTCTACAGCCAGCGATGGACGAAAGAGCGGACTGCGAGTAGTGGGTGCGACGAGACAACAGGCACGAACTACACAGTGAGCGACGCGCTGCATGAAAGACCTGGATAGACATTCAGAGCAGAACTTGGAGTTTGCAACCCAAAAACAACTGAAATTGCTGTGCTGTACCAAGCATGCACGTGACCAAGACTAGTACTCTATAATTTGTCAAATCTTTTCCTCACTCCTCCCGTACGACGCGACTATCAGCCCCTTGTCGTCATCCTCCCCAATCTCACCCTCCCAACCATTCTCTGTAAGGTATTTCAAGAAGTTAGCATCCTCGTCCGCGAGGTCGACCCCCGTCATATCAGGCACGAAGAAGTACGTCACTAGCACTCCAGTGACACCGCAGATAGCAGCGATAATGAAAGTCCAGCTTCATCAGCTGCATCAGCTGGGGTCTGCACAAGTAAGAAAGGCATTACTCATACCGTTTTCCGAGGTTGTTCTGGATAGGTGTGAAAGCTTGGGTGCCAACTGCAGCACCGGTCTTCCCAATGGCTGCAGAAAGGCCATAGCATGTCCCACTAACAACTAGTTTGAGATCTCAGTAACTGAGCACGCATGTAGTAACATACCGCACGGGGGTCGCATACGACCTGCGCAAAGGTCATTGAGCTTGAAATAAAACAGAATATTGCACTCACTCAGAACTTGTCAAACCCAACATATCACCCGGTCCCTGCACTCGCATGAGTACATGAACAGGATTCTGAATGCTACGTACCATGTTGCCGGACGATTGCATCAACCCATAGCTGAAAAATTCCCGCTTAGCGAATCTCCGTAAGTTGATTCTACTAACTCACAAAATCACAAAAAGAGGTATAATGGTTGTGATTTTATCGTACGAAAGGCCGATGATGAGCCCCTAAGAGACGACTAATTTGTAACGTGCAGCAGGCAGGGAAAACAGGAGACTTACAAACACTAGATAGCCGGAAAATCCCAAGATCATCTAGAGAGATAGTCGAGCCAGTGCACAGAGCTCGAACTCTAACACTTACAGTATTCCTTCTACCTATCCGGTTGCAGAGCCAGGCACCAAGAAAGACGCCAGGCAAGGATATCGCTCCAAGTAGAAGTTGCCACTCGGCAGTCTGCTTGATACTGCCGTTTTTTATTACACTGGAAATAATTGCCCCAGAGAACACGCCGTTCGGGAACGTGACCTAACGGTTGTACACACTGTTGAAAACATCTGGAAGCCTAAAAGCTGACGCTTACGAAGTCATAAAGGAACCTGTTAGAAAGTCAGATGTTGTCTAGTCATTTGAGTTTGAGTTCGCACCATGCTCCGCAGGTACCAATGAGGGCACGCCAATAACGTTTCACTACCAACCTGTAGGGAACACGACCTGCCAAGGGATCAATAGTGTTCTAGTTCTAGATCAAAATACCCTTACGCTTGATGGCACCCTTCCGATAAAGTTTGGAGCTCAACATCCGCAAACGAAAGACGAACACGGTTAAAGGTAACAGGATACCAAATCCAAAGCAAACGCGCCACACAGTCTGAAGATGTTGTTCCCCAGCTGCGGAGAGCACGATCAAGAACACAGAAACAGCCAATGGACCACCGAACTGATTCAAAGGTGTGTTACTGATTCGCAAAAGCCCGGATGAGAGGAAAGCAGGGAATTACCGAAAGAACAAAATTCGTGACCATGATAAAGACTGCAAAAGAAAAGTTGAGATGGGAAGATGGGCATTAGATGGGCAGTACCTGGCCCGCGATCCTGGACAGATCTCTCATTCGCTGCTTCACTCGCGCTGGTCGACGAGGCGGGGTATTCTCCACCGACACCCTGCGAGAATCAATGGGGATACAAGTGTGCAAGCGTGGGTGGGCTTACTATGCCAGTAATTCCTCGCGCAATTGTCAGGAACCAAAAGAGACCAAGTACACTTCCGTTAGCGCCATGAGCGGCAGTTCCAAGAGTAGCACCGAGAACGATGAGCAAGGTGGTGCTCACAAGGGCAACCTTGCGGCCCACTCTGTCACAAATTAGGCCAACAAAAACTTGCCCAATGATAGCGCCTGATTCAGATCCAAATTAGATCGTTTCCATGACAGCGCTCGTTCACTGTGCTGACCAACAAGAAGAGCATTTGACACTCGAGTAGAGACGGTGGTTGTATATTCTGTAGGGTAAAGTGCCTTGAAGACGACCTAGAGGGGATACTCCAGAACTGACGCGCCGAGTGGATGAAAGATGGCTTACGTTTGACATGGTCATTAAGTTGTTCTGATCTGAAACGTGACTATTCAGTTGGTTTCTGCACGAGCATGGAAAATCAATTTACAGCCATCACTGATCAAACCAAAACCAGATGCAAGGATGGTAAACCAAGCACTGAGCGACTCCTTTTCGTTGAGTTTATGGGCAGTTGCTTTGAGATTCGTTTCATAAGCGTCAACAGTGATGTTCCGAGGGCCACTGAGCTGATCCCCCTCCGAGAAGCCGACATGTTTTCCGTCCGACATGAGAGACAGTGCGGGAAAACTGAAGTTGAGAGCAGACTGCAGTGCAGCTTTATACGAGAACGCACGTGCTGTATTCAAGGATGGTGATCAGAGTGGGTGAAAATTAGCGCTGTCATTAGGAGCCACATACATCTGATATATGACCACGTTGCTCTGCAATACCGTCCCAATTCAGAGCGGGTAGGAACCTAGCAGCACCAGAAGGGAGTTAACCAGACTTGAGAGCGGTGATGTTCCTGGGGATTCATGATTGATCCCGTTGATCATCATTCACGCGACCAAGATGACCACGCTGGCAGGATGGCACGTTCGTTGTGTTCACGTGCCCCACTACTTATTAACCCTAACCCCAGTGTCCGTCAATAAAAATTTCCAGTAATCTTCAGCATATCCGTGATTCGACTGCGCGGTGACTCAAAGCTCAAAACTTCTTCCCCGCGCAAGATGGCCATCCCAAACGGTACTTCGCATCTCAGTCTCGACGACGAACTCGATTTCACAGACATCGAGGAAAAGTAGGCAGCTCCGTTGACGCGTACGCTGTAATGTTCATTATCCGAGTCATTCCCAGATATCACGTCGCCCTCGATGATGGCTTGGACAATGTCATCGTCGTAGATGGTGTACCAGTGATTGACAAATCAAAACTCGACAAACTTCTCGCAAAAATTTCCAAAGAGTTCACCAAAAAGGGTGCTGCTCTAAAACCTGAAAGTATATTCGTCCCCTGGGACAGTGCTTTAGGGAAGAGCAAAGGGTATCCCTATACCATTTTTCGGGTTGGTACCATCGCTAATTGGCCACTCTCCAGCTACATATTCGTCGATGCAGGGAGCGCGGACGCAGCAACATTCGCGATCAGCGCTATGCATGGTCATCCTTTCGACTCAAAGCATACGTTCCTTGTCAATCGATTTGTCGATATTGAACAATATGCCAACATGGACGAAACCTATGTTGAACCGAAGATAGAAGATTTTCATCCCAAGGTCTGCGGATGAAAATTGTTTCTGTTTTTGTATTGATCCTTCGCATAGGAGCACCTTCGCGCGTGGCTCGCCGATCCGCAAGGGCGTGATCAGTATGTCACCTACCGCGGTGATGATGTAGAGATACACTGGCATGGGAAACCGTCTCAGTGTGAAGTTGCGTATTCGAAAAAGGTCTGCTTTGCAGTTGTAACATTCGACATCCTTGACGCATTTCCCAGAATTGGACTGAGCTCTATGCTTCATGGTCTCCTCTCGGCACATACTTTGCAACTCTTTTCCGCCAGGGTGTCCGCCTATGGGGTGGTCCTTCTTGGGAGCCCCAGCAACGATTCGCTCACCCTTTGGTTAAGTTGATCGATTTTTCCCCTTGCGAAAACTATCTCGTTACTTGGTCGCATGATCCTATTACTGTGCCTCCAATTCTCCCTCAAGGTGCCGAGTACTTTTCTCCGGAAGATGAAGGCAACAACATTGCTGTCTGGGATGTCAAATCAGGCCACCTACTCCGGACTTTCCCTACGTCTCTCTTTGAAAGTGAAGACCCTTCGGTGAAAAAACAAATGCAGTGGCCCGCGCTCAAATGGAGCGCCGACGATAAGTATGTCGCACGAGTAACACCTGGTCAACAAATCAGCGTGTATGAGCTCCCCAGTATGGGTCTTCACGATAAGAAAAGCTTAAAGATCGAGGGTGTTGTTGACTTTGAATGGTGTCCCCATGGTGACAAGGATAGGGACGATAGTGCAGCCAGAGCAGACAAACCACCGAAGAAAACTCGGGAGAATATGCTTGCATACTGGACACCTGAAGTGGCTAACCAACCTGCGAGGGTCACCCTTCTGGAGTTTCCAAGTAGACGGATTCTGCGCCAAAAGAATCTATTCAATGTCACAGAGGTTGGTGTATTGATTCATTGTAAATTTAATATTTGATGACCCTTCCTCAGTGTAAGCTTTACTGGCAAAATCACGGCGACTTCCTGTGTGTCAAAGTAGATCGTCACACGAAAACAAAGAAATCGATCTTTTGCAACCTTGAAATCTTTCGAGTCCGTGAAAAAGACTTTCCAGTGGAGGTGGTGGAGCTCAAAGGTTGACTCACTTCGCCTGGATGTTCACTTATGCTGACTGGGCATCTAGACACTGTAACGGACTTCTCGTGGGAACCCAAGGGCGAGCGATTTGCCATCGTCTCGAGTAGCGATCCGAATCTCGGTAACCCGGGACCGGGTATCACTGTCAAGACTGACATTAGTTTCTATCAACTCGACCGAACCAAGAACGATTTCAGACTTCTGCGTACGCTTCATGGTGTTGTGCGGTCTTTGGCGTTGCTAATGTACTATGCTAGGCACGCTAACATCTCGTACGAGCAACACCATTCGGTGGTCACCGCGAGGACGGCATGTGGTCCTTGCCACTGTGGGCTCAACTACCAAGTCTGAGCTTGATTTCTGGGACCTCGATTTTAACAGCGAAGAACGCAGAGAAGGTCAGACGGCGGAGTGGGGTACCGGTATCCAGCAGCTCGGCTCAGCGGATCACTACCGAGTTACAGATGTAGAGTGGGATCCGAGCGGAAGGTACCTGGCGACAAGTGCCAGTGCATGGAGGCATACGGTAGGATTTACGGTGGACAAGCGCTCATGATTGCTGACTGGAAACTAGCTTGAGAACGGATACGCGATCTGGGACTTCCGCGGGCAAGAGCTCGAGAAGTATATCCTAGATCGGTTCAAACAATTCATGTGGCGACCTCGCCCACGCACATTGCTGACGAGAGAGCAGCAACGACAGATCCGTCGAAACCTGAAGGAGTACAGCCGCACGTTTGACGAAGAGGATGCGACAGAGGAAAGCAACGTCAGCGCCGAGCTGATTGCGCTTCGCAAGCGGCTGGTTGACGAATGGAATGCATGGCGAGCACGTTGCAAGCGTGATATTGCGGACGAGAAGCGGGGCAAGGAACAGAGACTGGATCGCGTCAAAGGTGAGGAGGCAAAGGAGGAGATTGAGGAGTGGATCGACGAGGTAATTGAACAGGTCGAGGAGGAGATGGTCGAATAAAAGATAGAGTAGTAGATGGTGAATACGAGTGGCTGTGTTATGTGGTCCTTGGCCATTAACTTTGTTGTGATCTAATCGGCCCTCCGTCATGTCGCTCGTCGAGCTGTCTCCTGCTTCACAGACAGCCTCCACCTCGTCCACCCTCTGGGCACAACGTACGCACTTCTCTGTTACTCTTGTCATGCTCGTGCAATTCATTCCGCTCGGTTACCACAGCCTCGAAGGAATGGGTCATTCCCGCCAAACCCAAGCCTGGCCGAAAGCCGAAGGAGACCAGCACCAGCGCAACTGTCCCCAAGGACGATGTCGTCCGTCCTCCCATGTCCAATGCTTGTCCATGATCTGATTTTCCCCTACAGGATGAGGAATCATCTGGTAGTAGACGTGTGCAGAATAGGCAAGACTCTCTCTGCATCCCATAAATCCGACCGCAGCTAAATGGGTTCGTACAGAGCGGCCCAGCGCGCTTTTCGTGAACGCAAGCAAACACAACTAGCAGAGCTTCAGGCCCGTTTGCATTCGTACGAACAGGGGGAAATCGAGCGTAATGTCGCTCTGCAGAACATCGCCAAGAAGATGAAGGAAGAGAACGACGAGCTCCGTAAAGAGAATCAGATCCTCCGGGAGCAAATCGCTCGACTGGAGGAAGAACGCGAGGAACTTTTCGACAAAGACAAGGACAAGAAGCGAGCGTACGACGATACATCTACGTCTTCCTCCAGTTTCCCTCCGACTGACGACTCCGCTAGAAAGCGAGCCAGGATCGATGAAGACAAGCAGGAGGCTCCTCTTACTGTTCTCCTTCCCTCCTTTTCATTGTCATCGTCTTCTTTGTTGTCCCCTTCTCCCGACGACACCGCTCCGGCTGGAGGACACGAAGGTCATTCTCGACCTTCAATTTTTCCCACACCTCCCCGAATCAACAATCTTCTTTCATTCACGACAACAAGTGAGACAACAAACACTCTGGACGGCCAAGATCCCATCGAGCTCTACACCTGCATCTTGTGCAGCCCAGATGCACCTTGTGTGTGCAGAGAAGTGACTATCCTGCAGGAAACCAATAATAGCAACTCGCTCCATCAGCTCCCTCTCCAAAGTGAGAACCTCGACCAACAGCCGATCGTATCATTGGACCAACCCGTGCAGCTTAACACTCCCACTGTCAGTATGAGTATACTGGACAATTTACCAGCCTTCCAGGCGCCAGTTCCTATTCGTCGCAGGACGGGTACCTCGAGGGCAAATCCTATATTCCCAGTCACGCTCGTAGCCACAACCTCTTCGTCTTCAGCCCCCAAGTGTTCAGGTGACCCCGAAAATTGTATGGCTTGCGCCGACGACAATTTCGGCAAGGCATTCTGCCAAGCCATCTGTCACACAGTGAAATCCACCTTGCCTTGCATCGATTGCCCAAAAAGAACTAACCAAACAGACAAAATTTTGGTCGGTGGCTGCTGCGGCGACATCAGTAAATGCGGTTCATGCGGTATCGCACCCATCATTCCCTCTACAACCCCCCCACGCGGGCCTGAAACCATACCAACGGACGACGCATGGCGTCAGCTCAAATCACATCCCAATGTTGCTTTTGCGGACCTGTCATTGCTGGCAGAAGTAGTTGCGCGCAGATCAAAGTGTACTGGCTCTCGCGTCGTCATATCACCCGCACTGGGGTCTGTCACACCGGATCACAAACCACAACTCTCCCATCACGAGCCAACTGCTGTGAATGAAGAAGACCGGTCCGTGTTACTGACGGACCCTCACGAGCACTTCCGTCAGCAGCAGAGGCAGAGAGAATCGCCGCCGCAGCTAGTTCCACAACACGTGCTCATTGAATGTGGGCGACGGAGGGTGAAAGAGGTCAATGCCGACGGTGTTAGGGAAGCCTTGCGGCTGTTGGACCAGAAATTTGCTCACATGCGATAGGACATTCATGACCTGGACTATTTGGTTTGTAAAATATGGTTCATTCCTTTGTCGTGGAATCATATATCTATTATCCCAACGCTACACCTCGAGTTACAGTGACCAGAATCCATCAATGGAAATGCTATATCTGATTCCACTCCTGCAAAACTTGACGAAGCTTCCGGTTAAAGGAACGTTGCTCCTGCGGGGTCAAGAACTTCTTCCAAGCTACGCCTGGCTTCTCTGATTGACGAAATATGCGCGCCAGCTGCTTGAGAGGTGCATTTTTGAATTCGCTCGGAAACGGCTTTACTTGAGGCCACAGCTCAAGCAAAACCTTTCTGGCAACCAAATATGCTCCAATGGCAAAGTACGCGTGGACAAGAGCGTCAATGGCTGGTACGTCAGGCGGAATGCCAGCAGCGACCATCGTTCGGAAAGTCTTCATTGCTAATCCAGGTTCTCCCTTGCGTCCGTAGCCTGAAATGAGCACCGTCCACATTACCACATCTGGCTTAAAACCCGCTGCCTTGGCGGATCGCATGACCTGTTCAGCAGCCTGCACGTCTCCGGCCCGCACAAATCCATTCATGAGAGAGGTGAAGTGATAACGATTAGGATGAATGCCCTTGTCGACCATATGGCGAAATACAGATTTCGCGGACCCGAGAGTGGGGTCAACGATGCCTTCGTGCTTGAGCCACATCGCGAAGGTAGCTCGATCACTCTTGACTCCTTTGCGGGAGAGGGCGAGATTGGTAGACCGGATACAGGAATTATGGTGCGGATGATGATGGTTACCACTGGGATCGAAGTTTTCAGAATTGAGGAGGTCACGATTCTCTGGGAACGTAAACGTATACCGCCTTGTCGACGAAAATTTCGCGGCAGTAGTATCCCATCCACTACCATGAATCCTGTGCTTCTCTCGGCGCAATGCCTTACGAAGGATGATATTGAGATGTCGAATAGTCGGACCGTGAACCTTCCGTGACATGCTGCGCAGAACCTGGGTCAGCCGGCATGTTTCGATGTGTTCCATACGGTCGAGGTAATTGAGAAATACTTCGATAGTGGCCGCATTTGATTGAATACCGTTGGACTGCATGATACGAATAATGAATCTTGCGCCACTGAGTCCGCGGATCTCCATTACTCGGGGTAGAGCAGCATTGAAGACATGTACGGTCAAACCAATGCCCTTTACGTTGATGGGGAGTTGTGGAATGCATTTCACACGGAGAAGAGCAAGTACACTCTGGGCGTCCGCGTCTGGTTCAAGCATCGCAGCCAACAAGCTCATAGCCATGTCGTCACGACCGCTGAGACAGTAGGTACGAATGAGAGCAGCTACCACACCGGCATCGGGTTCGACACCGATTTCGACCATGCGGTTCAGTACTTTGTGGACTCGATGGAATTGTCGCTGGTTGTTCAAATAATTGATCAAGATGGTGAATGTGGCCGCATCTGGATGGATCACGGGTGGGCTTGCGGATGAAGGGGGGAAAGTATCGATGGGCGGGGACACAGCGCCGTCGGCCCCTGTGGTAGTACCTCCGGGCTGATAGACGGTTTCTCTTCTTGGAGTTACGGGGGCAATCATTCGGTTGATGTGTTCCGCAGCACTGGGTTCGTCGCCAACGTCCAGAAAATGTTGGATAATGCTGTTGAGCATTCGAGTGGATGTCCGAACATCGACATGGCGCAAGGCCTCGAATGCTCGTGCGTGGACCTGAGGGTCCAAGCCTAAGGATCGATATGCGGTAACAATGAGCGCGTGAGTAGAGGCATCGACAGGAAAACCAGCATCCTCCATCAACTGCAAAGATCTCTTGGCAGAATCCAAATCCTGGTTGCGCAAGTGTCCGGAGACGAGAAGGTGAAACGTTCTTCGGGTGGGTTGAACATTGTCCCGGGCAAATTCGTCGAGCACGTGATCTAGGCGACCAAAGCGATGACACTCTATGAATGCTCTTATTTTCCAATTGAGCAGACGAGCTGTCGTCTTGCCACATTGATCCCTTGCGAGGGACGCCAAAGGGGGGATCAAAGACCAGTACTCCTTCAGGGAGAGCTGATGAACGACAGTTTCGAAATGGTTCGGTTTGAAACGACAGCCGAGTGCGTGTGCAAGGGTCATTGTAGAGTGAGCTCGCAACGGGCGGGAAGTGGATGCTAGAAACTGTGCCAGACGCCTGGCAGACTCCCTCTGGCGGATGTAGCGGCGCAATTTGGGGGAAGCGTTGATATCCGACACTATGGTCGTGATTTCCTCTTTCGTGCCAGAAGAAAAAGCATCGATGGTGTCTATTATCCCGGAAGGAAACTGACCGCGATATCCGGGTGGACTGCATGGGCGCGGAGCACGCGAAACAGCTGGCAATGAAGGCCGTGTTTCTGGACACGTCAGGGGGGGAGATTGGTAGACGTGGGCTAAGGGAGTGCCTTGTGGGATGCGCCGAGTGTAAATTTTGCTGAGTGCAAGTGCCTGTAGGCCGGACGGCGCGCATGACGAATGGAGATAATGTATAGGACGTTGGTGGCGTTTTCCGGGGACGAGCAAGTGGTGCTGGGTGTGGACACGGCCAACACCCTTTAGCATGGGCAGCCAGAATGTGCAAGGCTGTCACGTCCACCACGGTGGTCTGATGAACCTGAGGAGAAGAAAAATGAGAAGTCGCGCATCCTGAGACTGTTAAAATGAACGAGTGTACCTGCTGTAGGAAAGTGAGCTGAAACGAGTTGAATGGAGTTTGGTAGGTGCACTGGCCAACACTTCAAGTTTGCGCCGGGGACAGCCGGTGGATTTCCACGGGTTCAACGTGGCACAGGAACTTGGACAGCCATACAGATAATACTAAGTAAGTCTCCCGTCCATCATGTACCTGAATTGAACACATCTCAGAGGCACTGCAACTTGCTGTAATCCCTATGCCAAGTAAGTTATGTAGTACCTAGTCTCCCGCACCCAGCCCACAGTTCATGATGCCGCCCAGTCTCAAAGCGTGCCCTCTGTGCTGCGGTACTTCCCTGTCCTGAGAAGACTATCGATCGCGGTGGGAATAGATCGTTCAAGTACACAGGCAAACAGAGTCGATAACTCGACGGCGACGGCGAGGGCATCCCGTCGTTCATTAAGCCAAACTTCACGTCCGGCGTCGTGTCTGAAGCCGCCCAGAAATGAGGAGGCTGTGATCGGCGGTGCAGAGGGTGGTACGTTGGCCGAATCTATCTGATAGACGCGCGATGATTTTCTACGTGAAGGGAGCAGGAGCGGGCGGTGGGTGTTGTAAAGTTCCGTCTCAAACGGAGGGTCGGCTAGTTGGTGTGTGACTTTGTACCCAAGGCGCTGATTGCATTCATTTTGCAGGAATGGCGACCCACTGCCTGTTAAGAGCGGTGTCTATCCCGTCGAGTCACCTTTCACTTCCGTGGTGGGACGCCGCAATTATTCTCGGCCACCTCGTTCGCACAAATTTGCCTTGTCTGATCTTGTTTTTCCGATCCAGTCAGTTCCCGTCTACCCGTTTACGGCGCCAAGTTGCCTTGCTGTCAGATCTAACTTTGCAGCAACACCGCAGTGCCTGCGACATGTTTCAACGTTTGCCCTATCACCGCGACGGAGGCTATTCAACCTCAACGATGCGGCCTAACAACCTCTTCTTTCAACCCACATTTGTCAGTAGCTCCGTATCGGAGCGCTATGACTCGAGACTTGGGTCCGTGTACAGCATGCATATAAAGGCACGACTCTTCGTCCCTCCTCCACCCTCACTCAGCTCCCCCTCATGCATCCGTCCCACCTTACGATCCTCGAACAGAGCTCGACGCTCTACCCGTCCGCTCCGGCCTTCATGGTTCCACGATCAGATCCCACTACCGGTCAGGTACACGATTGGCTTTCCATATCATATCCGCAGTTCAAGGAAGATGTCGAATACACGGCACGCTACTATCGTAGGATGTTCAAGTCCGCTGGCATTGTAGACAACTCGGTCGTTGGTCTTTGGTGAGCCCTAATCGTCCACGTTGACATTGCCTTTCTGACCCCATGTAGGCTTGGTGGGATGACCTACCAGGATGTTCTCCATATATATGGTGTCTCAAGAGCCGGGTATATCCCTCAATTGTTCAGCATACGACTTCCGAGCCCTGAAGTTGTCCTCGAGCTCCTCCGCAAACAGAATGCCCATGCTCTGATATACGCCCCCGAGTTCGCCCATGCGACCCTAAGCTTTCCTCTATCCACTTTTCTCGCAATTGAAAAGGATAGAATGGAGCCTTGTTCGGAGGAGTTGCCGCCACTCTCCCCTAAGAAGGGGGATCAGACGGTCTTCGTATTCCACACAAGCGGGTCTACATCAGGCAGTCCCAAACTCGTACCTTGTAGCCAACGATGGTTAAGCACAATTGTGACCAAGGCCAAGTTTATCTGTGCTCCTCGCGATCCGCAGCGCCGAGACGTCACTACCTGGATGTCAGTCCTGCAGATCTTTCACCCTTGTTGATACTGATCCTCTTGCAGGGGTAGCATGTGCCACATCGCCCAAAATTTCAGTGAGTATGAGGTCTACTCCTTTCCTGTGACGATCATGACATTCTCTTCCAAGTGCTGATCGGTGCCTTGCAACACGGAACGTGTACTATTCAACCCACTAAAATCGCCTTTTCCTCTGAGGAACTGGTCGACATGATTCACCGGTGTCAACTTAACCGTTTAAATCAATTCCCTACCTTCCTTTCCTCCCATCTTCGCAATGCCCGTTCGCATCCAAAGCTTCTGGAGCAACTTCGGAGCCTCAGCGAGATTATCTTCAGTGGTTTGCAGCTCCATCGTGAAGACGAGGAATTCGCTTACCGCAATGGGCTTAAGATTAAGGTAAGCTACGCAGTTTTGGAATACAAGGACATCGTTTTGAGTGCTCCGCAGAATCTCTTCGGAAACACGGAATGTGGCGCCATGCTTCTCTCTATAGCTGGCAGTGGTCGGGACGCTGCACTGCTCCGTGCTATCCCGGGCACATCATACGCATTCATTCCCATCGACGCCACCTCTGGGCATCAGTCGTCAACCCAGTTGCTAGAACTAGTAATTTTGGCCGACTCTGGCGATTGTCCGGATCTCTCGCTGAGGGGTCCTGATGGTCATTTTCACACCGGTGACTTATTCCAGGAAATAGCGACAGACTTGTATGCCTTTTGCGGTCGTAATGACGACTGGATAAAGAGCGAGAACAGCTTGCGTTGTGACACCAAGTACGTTCATTGTCAACCGTTGGTTTGAGGCCGTTGATTTATGAACCTTTCCAGAGCCATTGAAGACAACGTTCGTGTGACCTGCGGTGACCTCATCGAAGACTGCATCGTCGTTGGCACGGGCAGGCCATCACCCGCGCTCTTTGTCGAACCTGCCGCCGGGATAGATCACACCAAACTTAAGAGGGAAATTATTCGTAAAACCCGGCCTTTCCACAACAGACGCTATCTCCACGAGCGGGTCACTTCCCCCGAGTTGATCATCGTAGTCCCTCCCAAGTCACTTCCCAGGACCGTGACGAAGGGGAATATTAGGCGGCGAGCGGTGGAAGAAGCTTATCAGGCGCATCTGGACGATATCTATTCTTCTCTGCGATGAACAATTAATTAGGATACTTGGAGACTTGAGCTAACATAATCATCTAGTCATCTGTTACGCGTTACACTAATTTCTGCATATACTCATCGATAATTACCCTACATACAGTATCCATAATTCTCGCGCTTGTTTACTCACAGATAGTTATGAAAACTAATGTATTACAACTATTCACTGCGACTGAGAATGGGATCAAAACAGGATATCGCACTACGGTATCGGTTGGACCAATTCTTGAGGTTGGACAAGGACATCGCCGTCGGTGATCTGAAAGGTGAAGCGAACAGTGTCCCGAGTCCCGGACGACCTTGTCAAACAATATACTTGTCCGTTATCGATGATCCCCTTCTTGTGACGTGCCTCGTGGAGTAGCATATCGTCAAGTGGCGCAGCAGGGAATGGGTTGAATGACGGAGATGACAAGGTGATATGGTGGGCAAGATGAAACGGAGATAAGGGGGAATGATCGGTATTGCCAAATACCTTGGCGCCAAGGCTAGCGATGTCATCCTCGAGAATGGGAAAGGGATAGAGATGCTGCTTGTACAACAATTCGGAGCGAGATGGTGCGGAGTTGAGCGCCCAGTTTGTCAGAACGGCGAGCGGGCTATGCGAGCGCCGCACGCTTTGGATGGCATGCAAGACGTGTTGGAGCGGTTGGATACCAGTGACTTTTTCAGGGGTATTGTTACGCAACTGCTCGGCAGAAAAACGGTCAGCCCAGTAAAAAGTGCTGATCGAGTCTATAGCGAGGACGGCTATGTCTTGGTTTAGCATGCAGGATGAGTGGTATGCCGGGAGATTCGCGATCGACGCGGCGAGTTGAATGAGGGACGTCGGACGAAATAAGTGCAAGCGTGCGAGAGACCGCTGGACGGTTTCCCGTGGGTCGAGAGTGCTGGACGGCAGACGGGATATACGTGACAGAAGAAGGTGGCGAAAACGTTGAATGTCGAAGGAGGCGTCCGTGTCGTAAACGACGGCGGCGATCTCTGTGTCTGCTGAGGGAGAGACGGGGACGAGAAAGGACAAGAGGATGTGATACAGCAGATGGGTCTTGCCTGACGAGGCCGGGCCTTGGATCTCGATCACGTCGCCGCGATTGAGTGCAGGGAGAGCGGGCATCGAGGCGAGCGGGGACGCTGTGGATGAGTGAGGCCATCAGTGCGAGTGCTACTATGGATCTGACTGCGTCCGCACTGTGCTGTCTAAGGGAAGTCAGGAGCTGGGGGACGAGGGTGAGCTGGAGGACGAGGACGAGGAGGAAAAGAAAGAACGTGCATTCTGGAGGGACTCGGAGTGGGTGTCCATGGCTTGGCAACGTGTCATCGTGGGGTAACCGCACATTGGCCACTTTTCCATCCAGCTTACAGTAATTACATGGCCTCCCGCACTACACCCCCGCCCTCCCGTAGACCCCCCCACAGTAACCCCACGTCCCCCCCCACCACGACGAGGACCACCACTGCAGCCCGTGCTACACGCCCTACCGCCCCAGCCCTCACCACCGGCGTCGCCCGTCGCACCTCCATAAAGGGCACCACGTCCAACTCGCTGGGCTCGACCCCCGAATCACGCGACGTCCTGTCTGCCTCCCTCAAGCATGAGACAGAACAAAAAGAGCAGGCATGTACTCGCGTCGATCCTTCTTCTCCCCCTTCTCACCTCCTGCCCCTCCCAGCTCTGGGTCCAATTGCAAAATAAAGACCAGACCGTCGCCACCCTCACCAACGAAAATGACAATTTAACGTCCTCCTTGTCTGCAGCCGAAGCCAGGCTCCATGACCTCTATGCTGATCAGGCCCGCATGGAGGAAGAGATGGCTGCTCGCATCGAAGTCGCCGAGAAATTGAGGGCCCAAGTGCGCGAGCTAGAGAAGGAGAAGAGAGATCTCCAAAGACGCTACAATGAACAGGTACCCCATCACCTTCTCCCTCGATAGATAACCCGCTTCATCATTACGTTTCCCCCAGACCTCAACTTTCGAAGCCGAGCGTCAAGCCTTTTATGACAACGAGCAGCATCTCAAGTCCCGCATTCAGTCTCTCGCCCATGCCCGCAAGCAGGTGGAGCACATTCGTCCTGTCGAAACTGAGCCTGAAATCGTTCCGGAGCAACCTCATTCCCCAACTGAATCCCCCGCAGTAACCCCGCCTCTCGTGCAGGCTCTCGACGACCCCGACAGCGAACCAGCAGAGATGACGGCCCTTCGCCTCGAGCTGTCAACGCTGTCGACATCATATTCGTCGCTACAAAGCACTCTAATACTTTTGCAGACACAACTTGTCGACTTGAAGAGGGTGAACAATCACTTGCAGGAGGAAAACGAAAGCTACATGATTTTGTTGAGGGAAAAGACGCTTAGCGGACAATTTGACCTCATGAAGCAAGTAGGTGGTGCTCCCAGTTCAGCATCTGGCGTGGAAGACGACGAAGACGACATAACGGACGAAAACGACGTCGGCTCCTTGAGAAGCAACGCTAGGAGCACCCTGGATAGAGTGGAAGAAGAGGCAGGAGAGGATGCGCTCAGTCACTCCCCCGATCGCCGTCATTCCGACTCACCGCGTCGCCCCCAGGGACGACACGCTCGCCGAACTGGATCTGCGACACATTCTCCTGCTCGTCCCCCCAGAGGCGAATCCTTGGCAGACCTCCCAATCACCGGGCCCGGTCTTGACCTTGCGGCGGAACTAGGCCGTGCAGAAAACAGAGATAACCTTTTGGGAGATTCCATCGATGAGCGTTCCGTTCTCAATGCCAAGGGTCGAAAGAAGAAGAACTCCATAGACGCAAGAAAGGTTTCTACCTCAGAATCGCACGACCTGCTGTCGTCCTCGAACGATATAGAAGCGCTGCGCATAGAAGTTAAATCCTTGAGGGATGCAAACAAAGCTTTATCTCTGTACGCCTCGAAGATCATCGACCGGATCATTGCAGAAGAAGGCTTCGAGCACGTCCTTGCTGTGGACTACGAGAAGCAGCCGGCGAAAGCAACCCCTGTGACCCGTGACTCCGGAATGGCGGTCACGTCTCCCAAGCAGCGGCCTCAATCCGCGATCTTTGGACGCGTACCTTCCAATCCTGTGACCACCACGCCTACCGAACCGCCTGCGACTGCCGCAACGCCACCTTTTGACTCTTCCAACACTACGGGTACCAAAGCACAACGTCGTTCAATGTCTTTCGATTGGAAGAGCTTCAACGTGTTCGGCGGAAGCGAGAAGAAGACAGACAACCTGCGTCCCCTCACACTGAAGCCTGGTACCACGTCCGTCACGGGTGCTCGCAAATTAGAGACGTTTGAAGACGAAGAGGATAGGCGAGAACGAGAGCGCCTCCAAGCGACCATGAAACTGATGGGCATCGACGTGCCCGCACATTCACCTGCCAGTTCAGTCGGCTCTCCTGCTGCTGTGCCACTGCAAAAGAGTTATTCTTCTCCTGCTACTCCACCAGCAACCGCTGTCGCAGGTCGTCGCTTCTCTATCTTCCGATCACGTTCCACCACGGGGCACTCCGAGACTTCCTCGGTGAACTCCGGAAACTCGATGCAAAACCAGACTGGTTATGGACTTGGAATATCCGGAAATGGCACAGCAGAACTTACGCAGCAAGCGTTGGAACAAGCAGAAGCTGAAAATACCCTCGCCGCCCTGGATGCCCATGAACGTAGCCTCGGCGACGAAATCGCCAAAGGGGGCACAGGTGGTTTCACGGAGCTTGCTCCCAGGAAGAGCCTGGGAGAGGAGTGGAAGAGCCGGAGGAGCAAGAGGAGTGCTGGTGGAAGTGGTAGTACTGTTTGGAGCGCCGGGATGAGTCGTGCTGGAGATGATCTAGATGCATAACCCCCCGTCATTCTTTTCCGAGGAATGGGCGTTGTCTGGTGGATATGGTAGGACTGTTTGGAGCGCCAGGATGAGCAGGGCTGGGGATGACCCAGATGCATAACAAGCCCGTCAATCGTTTCCGAGGGTTGGGTGTTGTACTCATGTGGATTAGGACATACTCATACGATACCGTTGTGACAACCTATGTAACAACTTGTTAATATGTTTCCGATTACTGGGTCTTCTCCAGCGCACAGATGCAATGCTAAACAAGAGTCGATGTATCTAAACGGATGGTATGCGCTTCTCCAGCGTGTTTTGCGCATGCGTGCGGATGGTCTGGAAGGGGTTGGAAGCATATTGGAGATTTTTTAGGATAAGTGGATGCCGGAGCCTTTCCATCAC